>WAAB01012049.1:79087-119887 GCA_013389865.1 Piaya cayana | reverse complement strand
TTTCCACCTTCTTAGCTGTAGTCAGTGGAGCAAAACCATTTCCTTCTTCTTTCCTAAATTGTTTTGCTTTTTTTTTTATGTTTACCAAGGGATGTATTTTAAAGGTGTAGACCCCTGGTAGAGTTTAAGACTCAAAAAAAGTATGAGAAGTTTGTGGGGAAAAGAAGGTGTTCGGGGCAAATAGTTATTATGCATATAGAAAAATAATCTCAAATATATGAATGCAGCAAAGCAGAAGTTTGTATGACAAATGAGTGTGTAAGGATTGGTAGCTTCAGCAACCTAAGCATAGGTGAAGATGAAGATTTCCAGAATATTTATGATAATTTCCCAGACTGCACAGTCTTAGGTAGGGAATTGAGATGATCACAGAGAACATAAAATACAGAATATTTTACATCTATGACACTTATTTTTTGCTGTTACGATATTTGCCTCTTCCTAACTTTCTGTCTTCCTGGACTCTCATCCTTTTATTCTGTTTTTAAACATCTTTATCTCCTGGAGGAAAGAGAGGGTTGATTTATCTCTTCCTGCTGCTCCCTATTCCTGATATCTGCCTGAACCCAAGCGTCCAGAATTCAACCATATTTTGCCCAGTCATCCCTGCTTCATGCTTCACTCTGCTTTCTTATCTTGTTTTACATTAGCATTTCCTTCCGTCTCTCATTTTGCTTCTGGTGCTCTTACTAGAATACACACTTGAACTTAAATGAAAGGAAAGGAAAGATGACTTTTTCTAATATAATTTTAACCATCACTCCCTTTCTCCTCTGCTTATTTTCAGCAGATGAAATGTAAATTCTTTTACAAAATCATCTGTAATGAAGGTGTTTTTCTTGTGTTTCTGTTGAATGCTGATGTTAGTTGTTGGATATGTTTATTTAGATGAGAGAAGAAGGCAAAAACAATGGTCAAAGAAGTGCCTCTGTTCACTCTACAACCCTGAATTGCTATAAGACCACAACAGAAAGCAGTGTACAAGGAACAGAGTTGTCTGTATCATCATTCATAGAAACACATTATTTCAGCTCTACTCTATTATTAATAACTGTTACCTACAAGCCTACATTAGGACAAAAAAATAGGGAAGGGGTATAAGTTTTTAATGGCTTCAGAGCTGTGGAGAGTCTGACTATGGGTATAGTTAGCTAAGCTATCAACTTGCCTTTGAATTTAAAAGAGAGAAGAGTCACATTCCCAATTACTACTTTCTTAGTAAGAGATGGTTAGTCATTAAAGCCACTGAATACAAGCTACAAATTGGCAGCTGAAAGTTTATTTTTCTTGGCTGAATCCTAGGGGTTTTTTTAGCTTCATACCTCTCTGCTTAGCTAAATCATATAAATAGAGGATAAATTCTTTTTAATTCCAGTAGATGCCCCTAAGAAGCAGTGACAGTACTCACAGTATTAAGTATTCAGTGTTCCTGTGTTTAGTTCTCGATGGAAACCTTGCCAAAAACATGCCTCTTGAACTGCAGTGTTCTGCAGTGTGGACTGGCAGTTAAGTGCAAAGGAGTCCAAGGCCAGTGGGATGTAAACTGACCGTGTGTTCTGGTTTGAAAGTCTGTGACAGCCTGCCAAGGAGAAGTGGTGTAATAAAGAACACAAAAGAAATCTATGACTATTTTTTCCCCAAATAGATGTATCATACTAGAACCTTAAACTGCTTACATCAATAAAGTAATTTTGCAACTGTAGTAGAGGTTGGTGGTTGGATTAAAGAGTAGATAATTTTCTGTGCTGGGGAACTTCTACCAGTCATGGGAAGCCTTGTACAGGCTATTCCTGAGTTTGTTGCATGGATTCTGCATTTCCAGCTCTACATAATTCCCATCCCATTTGCTAGCACAGTCATGTTACAAGCAGTTAAACTGTAAGGCAAGACAATGCAAAGAACATCTCGATCAAATTGTAACATCACAAATCTCAAACTGGATGTTAAGTGAACCTCTGATAATATACATGGAGGAAATTATATGGCTTTGAAAAGATCTGATAAAGAAGCCCTAGCAGTATTTTAATATGTGTCAGTTCTAGACAACAAATTTTAATTGCTTATTTTTCTTTTCTGCTTTAATTGGAAATCTATTTTTCTGAAAGGGTATACAATGGGCTATAAAGGTAATTATTATTTTTGAAAGTATTTTTGGAAGATATTACAAATCCCTACAGAGGCTAGTTGCTGATTTTCTATTGCAGGCTGTATTTCAGAGATTTCAGATTAATTCCAAATTGTTTAGTAACAAGAATGGAAATTGAAAAAAACACATCTGCTCTATGACAACATACATGCAATTAATTAGAAAGTTCTACATAGAATGCTTGGACACTTACTTCCTGCTCCACATCATTGGATTAAGTTTTCTCATATAATCACAGATAAATATGTTGATTGTTTTGTTGATTATCACTGTCCTCTTGTTTCCTTATTTTTTATGAAACACCTTTTTGTACTTTGAGGAAGTGTTCGCACAGCCGAAGAGCTGGAGGCTGCTAGTGTAGGCTCTGGCATGGATGCAGACAGTTGAAAATAATGAAGAGATTCATTTGAGTTGAAAGTTAAACCATTTGTTTTGTTATTGTTTTGTTTTCACTGATTTGTGGGTACACATCGATGCATGTCAATGCCCGTATAGCTGTATGTTAAATTATATTTGTAAAACAAAGAGGTGAAAATGTAGATATTTCATTTTAGGCAGTGTATAGATAGTAAACTGCCCTTTGTAGATCTGGTGATGATCAGAAATCACCCATTTTGATACAGTGAATTTGTGGACCAACAAAGCTTCTCTAAAATGTGCTTATAGTTCCATTTTTAAGAGTATTTTGGAGTTTGAATGGCCCATAAGCATTAACAGAAAGGTACTACAGGCTTGAGACATTTCTTATTTCTCAAGAATGGTGTTTGTCTGAAGAATTACTTTTTTGTTTTTGAAGAACAGAGCAGTATGACAGTTGTATAAAATAATTTACTACCATTAACTCACTTTCTCCTTTCCTCTGCTGGCTCTGGTAAAATTAGTTCTTTTCTGATTTCTCACTCTTTGCTCAATATACTTTTATTATTTTTATGGTTTTACTGCTTTAGAAAAACAAAGCACAGCATATGGCACAAGTATATGCAGGTGTAGTACATACCCATAGAAAAAAGTGCTTCATTTCTCATTGTCAAATTGTTCCATTTGATTGTGAAGGCTTAACGTGGTGCTTTTTCTACATCGCATGTTAAAACTTCCACAACCCTCTTTGCTAACAAGGTGCCTGTAGCTCTTCTGTCATTCTCAAAACTGAATTTTGACCTGGGATAGTGAGCAAGGTTTTCAGTTTTTATTTGGCTTTCAATAAATTATTGCAGTTCTTGGTGGTTAACTACTTTACAAGTATGAATATATATTTCACCAAACTGTCTTCAGCAGACAGAACAGTATGTTAGGAATTAAGTTCAGCTCTGCTTCCTGGGCCGTGTTGGCCTAATTACAGTAGAGTATGCTTTAATGAGGGTTCTTCTAAGGTACCTCTGCCTGATATGGCGAACTGCCCAGAGGCAAACTTCATATCCCAGTGTCAAGAACTGATTTGTTGCTTGTCTGTAATTAACAGCTGGGCTTCAGGGTCTGGATAGAAAGCTAGAATAAAACTGCCTTTCAGCTCATCTGTTGAAACCAGAATTGTTGACCTTTTCCGATACTGATGTAACTCAAAGGCCTATATCATAGATTTATCACACAGCAGATACTGCAAAGAGTATGGACAAAGAAGACAGTGTTGATTAAATTTACTCAAAGTCTTTAAGTTAGCTGCACATGGAAGAATGGTTAATAAGAGGTGGGAGGCATTTGATAAGGAAAGAAAAACAAAAAGTACCCAACAGTGAAGTTCATATAAACCAGATCTTTTTTACCTTAGGGTTAAAAGTGATAGATCATTGTATATATAAATGAACTTTGCCATCTTTAATTGTTTGAACCTGTGAGAGCTAATGACAAGCTTGCTTTGTTTGTGTCCCCCTTCTTTCTCACGTAATGTCATGCATTTTCTGAAACAAGAAAGAAGAAAAATTGTCATAACATAGCATATGGAATATAATTCTAATGATAATACTGAAAAAAGTATGCAGCTTCTACTCCTAAAAACTATACTATATTACTCATCTCAAACAAGATTTACATCCCAGGAAAGAGGAGAGGGGCAAACACTACAGTAAACTTTCTTTTGTAAATCTACTTAATTTGATTTCAAAAAATTAAAAATTATTACATTTGGCTAGCTCTCAAGGCAAATGTCATGACATCCCCTAATGCTGGCTGCAGGAACAGGTTCATATTCCTCTGATACAGGCGGTTGCGCAGCCTTACCTAAGTACTATGAAGAACTGGAACAGTGACCTGGTTATGGGTGGGGAGATTTTATTTGAGTGACTTTCCTCAGATATCATAGACAACTCTGTATCTTTTGGGAAGAAATCAATTGAGTCAGTACAGAAGATGACATTCCTGCCTCTTGTCTAGTTGCAGAGATAACAGCCAATTTGAAACTTCTTTAGGGAGACCATTTTTCCTGCCATCTGTAGATGTTTGGATGTGTAATTTATGAAATAGTGTTATGTTCAGCACTCAGCATCTTTTAATCTCTCTTTGAAGCTATCATTTCAAACATACATGTTCTCTTTCATTAAATAGCTAAAGTTCAAGTGGTTTAAATTGTACTTTTTCAAGCTAGAAAATAGCATTACTCGCATACCAGAAGGCTAAGTAATGTCTGGGACTTATTAAATCATTCAGCAAAGTTGACCACAGACAGTTTCATATAGAACAAATGCTGGAAGAAAATCATCTTCTATGATGATGTTCATTATAACACACACAAACTGAGAGCCAAATACTTAGTGTCAGTTCTGTCTCTGCAATTACGGTATTTCTTGTTAGATCTTTCACTAGCTTGACATTTTTGGATATAGAGAGGTAGTATGTAGTTTTAGGTCAAAGAAAGTATAAAAAAAGCTAAGATCAGTATTAATTTCATGTCTTGGTAACACAACTGTGAATTTTAAAAGGGTAAATATTTATTGGTGACTATAATGAATAGGTAACTTTTGCTGCCAACTTAGTGTTATTGCACACTTTTTAAAAATCTTACATTCCAAGTGTATTTGCAAAATTCTACTGCTGTTATATTTGGCAAAAGAGCATTATTGAAACTGGAATTGGGGGAGGGGGCAGAGGGTTGCATCTGTTCCTAGTATCCCACATAACTGAGAGTCTTTCCTAGTTTGTTTTGTGAACTTTTCATAGATAAACTGCTATTTGTGAAAAACACAAAAATATTACAGTAAACATTATTGATTATTCAATGCTAACCTAAAGCATAAGAAGTAGCTGAACAGATGTTCTTAGGAATTTCAGGTCTTTACCATTTTTTAAACATTAAATTCCCTTAAAAATCATAAACAGAATGTCCAAGAACTGAGCAAAGGCAATAGGAGGTACTTACTTGCTGTGTAAAACTATAAACTGTAATTTATGTATTATTTACTCTTACAAACAAAAACACATCAAACAAAATAACTATGAAAATGCCATGATAAAAGAGAAAAGTCATACAAACTTATTTCTGCAACAACGTACCCTCTTGATTCGGTCAGGTTTATGGTTTATATTGAGTTAAAGTTTTAAACTTTGCTTTGCCTTTTTCCAATTGTATTTTTTTGCACATACAAGGATATTTGTTGTGTGAATTAAGTGGTTTGTGAGCAGGATTGGATAACACATAATTATATTTTAACTTTTAGAAGACTGTGGGATGTATTTCCCAGAAGTGAAAAGTCATCCAGACAAATATTTACAAAGATGTCCCGAGTCTGTAAAAAAGTGGCTGAAACAACTAAAGAGTGCTGGGAAGATTCTACTGTTAATTACTAGTTCTCATAGTGACTACTGCAGGCTCCTGTGTGAACATATTCTTGGGTAAGTGCAGTGTCCATTTCAAATTATGTCTGCCAGACAACAGATAAATTTAAGCTACAAGGAAGTTAAATTGAGTTTCTTTATGTACTGTTAATAATTTGGATCTCAGATTTCCGGTGGGCCTCTCTCTAGTAGAGTGTTACAGGTTACTCGAGGAAAAGTAGTCCATCTATGACCCAGTGAGCTGTATCTGACCCACAGGACACTTAGATCCTGCATGTTTTCTGGCCATCATAATGGGATTGGAGATGACAGGAAATATCTTTCAGGCCAACCACCCAATCTGAATTCCAGTTTTATTGTAAGTTTTTGCTAGACTGTCTTATTCAAGCCACTTCCTTTCTGTGCTTCTCCAGTGGTAAGTTCAAGTAGTATTAATATTTTGTTTTCTTGCAGTAAATCTGCATAGAAAAGTTTATAAATACTTCTTCCAAATGGTGGTTTCCAAGAGATGGTTGTGCATGAGAAATGTGCATTTACAGATCACAGCAGAAAATGTAAAACATGTACTTCATTACACCTGGCAATCGGTTGAGATTGCAGTGCTAATCAAAAAAGCTGTAGTGTTAAGCTGTAGTGTTAAGAATATGACTGGTCAAGTCAAATTCAGTGAAATTCAGCAGAACTATCACATTCACCTGTAGAAATTAATTAGTCAATGATGCAAATAGCTGGGTGGGATGATATGGTAAGACTATTTAATAAGTTAATCAAAGAAACAAAGTAGTGCTCTGCAAGACAACCTTGGCTATCTTGATATACAAGGGAATAGCAGAGTGAATACAGCAGCACAGGTAAGGGGAAAAACAGCTACCTTCCAAAACCAGTCCTGCCAGTATCACTTCTCTTTTGTTCTGTCTGAGCTGAATGAAGCCTCAGCTGTGCCAGTTCTCACCGTCTTGTGTGATACTTCCTTATTTGAGGGGAAAATCTACCTCCTCAAAAAAAGCAGTTTTTCTTGTGACTAAGATGCTTGTGAATCAGGTCTTCTGTGTAGATCTATTTACCTTGTGACTGTTAACTTCTTTGCACTTTATTTTAGAGGATCCTTTTTTGCTAAGAAATTATTTTCTACATAAGATCACTCCTGGGAAATTCATGCTTAAGTGTTTCATTANTCTTGTGACTAAGATGCTTGTGAATTAGGTCTTCTGTGTAGATCTATTTACCTTGTAACTGTTAAGTTCTTTGCACTTTATTTTAGATGTTCCTTTTGGCTAAGAAATTATTGTCTACATAAGATCACCACTGGGAAGTTCATGCTTAAGTGTTTCATTTACCATTTCAAGAGCAAATTATCTCAGTTATGTTAATCTTGCTGAGTTGTCCTTAAACTGAAAGACATTTTGGTAAGGCGAGTGGAAACCTAAGAGAAAAATCTCATTTTGAAATAAGATGAGAACTATTTCCCAACCAAAGCACACACATAATACTAAGGTCAGTGTATAAGGCATCTAAATGTAGAGGAAGAAAGTGCCATTTCATTCACACAAGTAGCAACAGCATGATGTGACTTTCAGGCTTACCTACCAAAAGAATGTATGTCCAGTTAACTGAATGTCTTAAGTGTTAGCAGGAACACATGTAAGGACAAGTCAATCATCACGTAGTCACTGAAACTGAGTGTCATTTCCCCTTTTCGTGAATGTTAGCCATCTAATAGCTAGGACATTTTCAAAGCTGGTCATTTTCATTCCCTCTGTGGTTAGTGGAGAGACAATACTGGGCATCATCCTTGGCAGTTCGTTCTGTACCATAGAATTCTATCTGAAACAAGTGGGATGAGTTGCCTTCTAAGAATGTGGAAGTTTGTCTATTGGCTCTGTCTGTGGTGCAGAACACTTAACTGTAATTAATTCAGCATGCAATTTTTAGATGGCTAACATTATGTGAGATATATCCTACCCTTTGTCTTGGCCTTTTACTCTAACCACAGACCACTATTCCAAGTGCAAAGAGCAACTGGAACAGATTCTATCATGTATAATATTATGTAGCAATATAAGACAAGGTAAAAGTTCTCATAAAATCAGTAGCTTTGTATGTGAGATTTAGTATGAATCAAAAAAGCCCATAGGTAACTGTCTCTTCACACAGAACATGCTTTTCTTGAACGAGTTAATAAAAAGTTTTGCAAATCTTGTGAAAACTCTGTTCTTTCTGTTTTGAATTTTTTATACAAAGTACTCATCACTGCTCCCACAAGACTTGATCATTCTTCTGAAGTGTTGACTTTATTTTGGAAATTCAAGGTTAACCTGCCCATAGAAGCATTGTTTGCACCATATGTTAATTTGAGAAGTTAACCTCTATCAATACTTTTCACCTAAGGACAGAAGAGCAATGCCTGTTTGCTCGACCTCTGGAGTCCTCCTCACAGAATCTAATTTTAAAAACACACCATTGACATATTTGATACTGATTCTCTTAGAAGGGTAAAGGTTTATATGTGGTCATAAGTGAATTAAAATAGACGAAGCTAAAGTTTAATTAGAGGAAGGAAATGTAAAGACTTAGTGTTTTGAGGCTGGAATGTAATTATAAGCACAAAGTAAAAGCTTGAAGATAAGTTGATAGTGATAAGTTCATTTTTTTAGTTATGAAGTCTTGGTCTCATGGGAAATTGTAAATTATTTGAAAATGGCACAGTTAGCTAGTTTGCTTCCAGTAAACTTCCTCTACTGTTGATAGCAGTTTAGTGCCTGTATCCATCCTGGACTTGCCATCTGTGACTTCTTTGTTCCACAAAAACTCCATCTTTTTTTGGATGTTACAGGCAAAAACGTCACCTAATCAATGAAACATTTCTAATAAAATATGTCACAAAGGGGCAACATTTACTTTTTCCAATAATAAAAAAATCCCAACAGTCTTTAAGCAACATTTGTCTAATTTTATGTTTTAGTCACTTCAAATATTATACGTAGGCGTTATTGCTATGGCTCCCAGCTTGATGATATACTAAGTGAGATTAGACTTCTTAAAATAAAGAACACCCTTGCTAGAGCATGAATAACTTGCATCTCCTAAAAACATCCATTTCCTATTGGCTTTGTGATGTTACTGATTTGTATACAGGTCTCTGAAAGATACCTAAATATATAAATAAATCCCACTTATATACCATGCTGAGGCATTCAGTCTCCTTTACATTGATGGGATTTCCACAGTTCAGATATCAGTCTGTATTTCTGTGGACCTGATGATCTTTTAAAAATCTGAATTTAATAGTTGGATTCAGCTGGCAGATTAAGAATCATACTTAGTAGGTGTTTATTTCTGAGCCACATGTCTGACCTCCCTGTAACCAGCTTAATTATTCAGAGCAGTCAGTGGAGTCTGAAGACAGAGATCCATTGAGAAAACAGCATTGCAACTTCAGGGTGTGTGAAAACACCCTTTAGACTTCATTGGAACATTAATTAGATCTCTTTTTACTACAGTGGCAATTTACATACCCATTATACCTGTGCATTTGTACAATATGGATACCAACAACATAAACAGCTGTATTTAAGTGTCTTCAATCTTCAATTACTTCCCACCCCATCACTTAACTTCATATATTCTGCTTTATAAAGGAAATCCCTCTTTTATACCTTTCTATATTTGGCTATGCATATCCTGTCACCTGAGAATGAAATATGTAATCTATTACATGTTCTTTTGAGATTTACAGTCTCTGGACCAAGGAACATCTTTGTACAGATAATGAGTATTTCTAGAGGTACAGTGGCTTCTCAGCCAGCTGTCTCTCACTTTTGACAGCCTGAGGAAAAGAAGGGCAGTAGTGACACTGAACAAGAGTTGGAAAAGAAAGGTGACAGAAGAAGGTGCCTTAAAGGAGTGTTTTGCTGTTTGCTTAAGTCTTAAAGAATATAGAATCATGAGGTTTAAAAAGACCTTTGAGATCATCAAGCCTAGCCATACCTAATCTTAGCTAATTCATTAGTTTAACTAATTCAATTTCCTTCACTTTCTAGGAACGATTTTGAAGAGTATTTTGACATTGTGATCACAAATGCTTTGAAACCTGGTTTCTTCTCCCACACCCCGAACCAAAGACCTTTCCGAACTCTTGGTAAGTAAACATATCTAGTGGAGGGTGAACTCTACACAAGACTTTTCCCACAGGTATTAGTAAGGCTGAGGAGCGCTGAGACATTAAGAATTACGATGTTGAGGACAATGAAAAGTCAGACTTGCAACAGTAATTAAAAATGGCATTGGGCCTCAGATATTGCAGTAAGAATCCTTGTCTTTAATGTGCTGGCGGAGTCATACAGATATGAATTTTTTTCTGGGAAAAAAAAATAGCAGAAAAGTTTCAAGAATTTA
Organism: Piaya cayana; assembly: GCA_013389865.1. Lineage (NCBI taxonomy): Eukaryota > Metazoa > Chordata > Aves > Cuculiformes > Coccyzidae > Piaya > Piaya cayana. The sequence continues at coordinate 109,581 of WAAB01012049.1, read as the reverse complement.
AAGGAAATTCAAAGAACAGTACAAATAATATTGCAAGGCTGAAGGAAACCATTTATGATGGAAAACTGACAATATTACATGTGTGTACTTTGGCTAAATGATTACAGATTAAGTGAAAAGGAAGTGCCTGTGTATTCACTTAATTTAATTAAAACAGTCTGAAATGTTTGGCAATGTTGTCCATTTGATAATTGAGGTTGTAACAAAAGAGGTTTATAAAAAAGGAGTTCATTGAACTACAGATAACAAGAGTAACATGGCTGAAGAGATTTTTCCGTATTTTGGTAAATAACTTTATGACTGTTATCTGAAAATTTAATCTTATATCCAAAATAGCATAAGTCAGCATATATTGAACTGTATTTTAGCATTTTATGACAGGAAAGTCAGCTGTTCCAGCCCAAAAGAAATTTTGCCTGTGGAACTTTGACAGTAAAACTAAAATGAGCAGTGGAAATATATATTGAAACTGCATTTTAATGGTTCACATATTTGTATAGGAGAAAAACTGGGAAATAAGTTAAATCTGATTTTTAGAGGATTAGCTCAAATAGGAAACTGCCAAGTTGACTATTTGAGAAAAAATTAAGCTCAGAAGGGAAAATGAAACTATTTATATGAAGGGGAGGGGGGAGCAAAGACATAAAGGGTGAAAAAGGCTCAGTTCTGCAAGCATTTTATTTGGTTTCAAATAAAACAAATTGAAAATAAAATGTAATTCACTTTGGATGTTTTTTAAACAATCTGATTAGCCTGACTTCCTAAGGAAATCCTGCTGTGTCTCTCTGTCAGTAATGCAGCCAGCAACTTTTGAACCTGTTGGCTTGTTTCAGTAAATTCAATAGAAAGCTAAACAGTTCAAAGATACTTTGACAGGGGTTAGGGGTTTTTTTCTGCAAGCAAGGGCAGAACAGAGGGAGAAGACTTGAAATTACTGTCTCCATTGAGAAATATTGAGTAACATGAGCTTAATCACTTGATTAGATTTTGAGTGCCTATTTTCAAGAAGCTATTTCTTTCTCATGCATTCAAACAGGATCAGTATTCTTTAAAGTCCTCATACTGACTTACTGATTTTCATTCACTTTATAGTTTGGCATTACAAACAAGCTCCATTGAGGGTTGATCTCTCATTACACAAATATCTTATTAACACAGTATAAAATATAGTTTATGTTCTGGAGACCTTTAGGTCAAAGTAGATAAGGGACCCAAAGATAATTAAACCAATTATCAGATAAATAATTTGCTGAAACTACCACTGGTTTCTTCTGAGAAACCAACCAGCACATTCAAAGCAAGGAATTGTGCAAATAGGACAAGTATTTAAAGACATGTTTTGAAATAATGAAGAGCTTGTTTAAGACTATGTGAATTTTAAACCAAGTAGGAGCAAGTATATGAGAAAATGTCTGAAATGATAATAAATATTTTGCTGCCCTCTCTGTGTTCCTCATAACAGATGTATAGGCTCAGGGACACCAGTTATTTCGCCAAGTTTACTGCAGGTACTAAGGAACTCAGTTCATTTCTGAAACAGCATACAGTGCAACTGCTAATACATGTAGGAAATGGGGATGGTCTAGTTTTGAGAATTATTGTAAGGCTTTCTTTCGTATTAGAACCATTGAAAATTCAAGATTTCAGGTTTTGTTTTCTATCTTCCTTTTGCCACTATAGATTTTGAGATGAAGAAGACTTTAACCACTGTACTTCAGACCCTCACTTCTCTGAAAACACTGGACATAGTTTATCAGGGAGACAAATTTCCTTTTATTTTCTTTGAAATAAGAAAAACTAGAGGTGGACATTATATTAAATATTTTCCTCAAGCAAAAAGAATCAATTTTTGTTAGTGTCATTTAGGGGAAGAAAATTCCAGTAAGTGAAACAAAGCTTGTTCCATGAAGATACTTGTTGTAGAAAATGAACTGAAGTAACTTTTTATCAATCCTATCTGCTTCTCCAGGACTAAGTTTCAGCCTTGCTTTTCCATCCATCAGTTGGTCTGAATTACAATAAATTCCTAATGATACTATATTCTCTTCTAATCAAGGGGGGTGGTGTTATAAATGAACTTAAGGCACAAAATACGGAACATGTTCTTAATTTCAAACTCCCCAAGTGTTGCATTATTTACTGGAGCTGAATTTTAATTATTTATAGTAGGATACTTGCTGAGGATTTACTAAATGGAAGGGTTTAAAGTTTACTAAGAGAATGATAGATTCTTTCAGTGAATAATTTTTAAAAGGCCACTGTGTTCTGTAAACATTTGAAGGATGTTGAGAAACAGAACAAGATGACAAAGACAACATTGTCTAGAAATGTGATATCGGATAAATGCTCTGCAGAAATGTTTTTTCAGTAGACAAGTAATTTTAGAACTAATCCATTTAAATCCATGGGAAATTATTTTAATTGTGCAATTAAAAATGCATCACTGCTTTACTTGAGTTTCACTACATGTGTCATTTAAAGAGACCAAAACACTGTTCGAAATCTTAGAAGAGCCATGTAACTGCTTGTCATTGAATGGGGGAGATCCAATGCCCAGCGCAAAAAAGATAAAAAACCACTCTTCCTGCAGAGAACCTCAGGTTTTGAAAGCCACTTTCAATTACACTTCCAGGCTGTCTGTTTTATTCTGCATTTGAATTTCTGTCCAGGTTATGGTGTCTCTACTGTGTAATGTGGTCCCCAGTTTAGAAACTCTTGCAGTCCTCCAATCTTTTACAATTCTCTGGTAACTGCCATTTTAACAACTCACTGCAGAAGCTTTTTTCCTCTTTTAGTTATTCTTCTCTAGCCTTCTAAAAATACAGGGAAATGCTGTAACCCGAAAGGGCCAATTAGAAAAGAAAATAAGGGGACAGGATATAAAATTACATAGGTAAATTTTTTTAGGTCCTTCTTTTTATTAAAAACTCCTGCTTTACCACTTGAAGAATACCAAGGTGATATTCAGTAAATATTTTAAAGACCTTTAGTAAAACTCTAAATTATCTATTAAAAAAATGTGGAAATTTTGAAACAGGTGATGTTACATCATTACAAGGGAATATATCATTTAAATGGTCTTGCATTGTTGTTCACTTATTTGAAGAAGATAAATGCCATCTCCAGAAAATTCTTATTAAATTTTCAACCAAAACACATTTAATTCAGTGTACAGTATATCTCAGTGGCTATAATTGCTATGTAATAGGCACGTGACTTGCTACCTCTACAAGATACCTTGATAAGAAAAAACTTTTTTTTTCCCTTCTTACATCAGTCTGCAAGGTTAAAAATCAAGAGACCTTTTTTGGCTATGTTAGTTCTTCCAGACATCTCTTCTTAAAAATCACATCCTCCTCTAGATCATCAGATCTTTATATTTAAATGTAGATTAAAATTTTAATTTAAAAATAGTTTTAGATTTAGCATTTAGCTCATCACAGCAACTGTTGGTGGTTTTATGAAGAGACTTGATATTTGGCAAAGAGCTCACTTTCCTGACAGGAACCTGCTCTGTTGCTGCACCTGTGAATCCCTGCCCAAATATATGGATTGTGGTCCTCAGTCTTATTTTCCACAAGTTTGGCCTGCACTTAAGTTGTTCATCCACAAGTGGTTGCTGGGATTAAATAGGACTTTTTCTTCCATCATTTCACCTGGATTTGTGGTACATCTTTATCTCTGAACACTGAATCTTGAACGCCTACTGCTTCCCCCACAAGAAGCAGAGATGAGGGAAAGGAAAGTCTGGCATAAATGCAGAGATGCAGAGTCATATGTGAGACGAGGACTATTCAAAGTAATTGGGGAAGCCAGGTGATAGAGAGAAGAGGAACATGGGAGGAGACAGAGTAAGATTAGAGCAGCACATGTAAACACATGGTGGAAATTTCATTGTGATGAGGTTTTCTGAATTTCAAGTCTTTCCTTTTTGACTGTCTACCATTGCCTCAGGGAGGACCTCTGAAATAAGTCTAATGCATCAAACAGATTGCATGGGTAAATCAGGTTAAGCTTAGAATAATGCTTCCATCTTGTCCTTCAGCTACAGCAGGGGCACTGCCTGCCCCAAGGCTCTCTGGGCTCAACATTTACTTTGGGGGAAGCTCACTAAGGGTCTCTTACCAGTTCTCAGAAAACACAAGCAGAATAACAACACAGAGGAGACCTGTGTAATCTACATCCCTGAATGACTCAAGGTTTTCCTTTTTTTAATGCAGCTGTGCTTGCTTCCATTCTTCTGGAGATGGTGCCTTTTTATATCAACCTATCTGGAAATATCTGTAACATGAAGCCACATAATAATGCATATTTGCTGACAGCTTGTGACAGAGTGGCATATAAAGGTTGCACTGGCTGCAGACTGCATTATTCAAGAGGAATAAAGTCCATAACTGTTTCCAATGTGTCTTTTAAAATTACTAACTTTATATTGTTATAGCATGCCACAGTGCCATATAGTCTGTGAAAACAATGCGATTCTTTTCAAGGAAATCTTGTTTAGCAGTCATTTACAATGTACTGTCACTGCTTTTCATGTATTTTCTGGCTACTTAGGAAAGAAAAAGAAGAATTATAGCTAATAAATAATCATATTTGATACTCATCAAAACTAGACCTTATTCTACCTTATGAGATCGTGACGTTAAGATCAAGAGTCTCCTAACTCCTCCGTATCAGAAACGGGCTCTGTATGTAGCTCACAGTAGGAAGTCTGCTGTTTTAAGGGATAAAACATCTGGTTCTATACTCAAGCCACCAATGAGAAATAATTCCCTACTCTTATCTCAGCTAGAGATTTTAATTTTATCTGTCTTTTCTAGTGGAAAAGGAAGTTTCATTTTAAGCAACTAATTGGTATCGACAGTGATCTTCATATTCAGTAATAGAACCTGACCTTTTTTTTTGTTATGAAAACCCATAAGGATTGTGAAGTGCTTTGTAAAGTTTACTCCTTTGGCTGACACCCTCTTTGGCAGAATGGTCAGTGCCTGGTTCCATGCTCTGAAAAGCAGCCCAGGGTACGCCAGTAGAGATGACAATGGGACACACATGGAGGTAAATTTAATCTTGTGTAAAAGGGTTTGTTTTCGTATAGATATTCATCATCCAACGAAGAAGCTCAGAAGATGTTTCGAAAAATCTACAGTGTCAGGCTCCCTGGACAACCATTTCACCTCCCATCCTTTGTTTATATCATCTTTGTTAAAACTATTTCATTCTGTGTATTGCATTTGCGCAGATGTCAGCCACTCAACACGTTTCTTTTTCTGACAGCATAAACAGCTGTCTCAGGAACTTCCAGTTTCCCAATATTATTTATGTGCTGCAGACAAATATTTAAAAGATCAGTGTATATTATCTTGTAGTTAAAGGCATTTGCAAACTAATCTTTTTAAAGTTTGCCAGATACTACCTGTGTGTTGTGAATCATTTGAGAACAGAGGTGATTATTTCCTAAAATATCATCATCAACATTTGTAATTAAGCCATGAGATAGGTAAGATGGGAGACTGTAGTTGAGGACCACTTTTCTAACAGTTACTTTTTATTTCATGTTTGATAAACAGTCTTAGTTGACAATAACAGTCTGGATTTTGGTTTTTAACATATTCGTTACAGTGGTCTACACAAAAGCATTTGAAATAGATGAGAAGAGCAAAATAAAATTGCGCTAGCACATAGCCACATGCTTTTGCATAGTAGACTTTTAAAGTCATACATTTTTGACAGATGATAGTAAAATATTGGCTTATGCAAACTTCATTTTTTTGACAATTTCTATACTCCTTAGCTGCCCTCATTAAAAAAAAAAAGGTGTTTTGAATTTTAGGAAGTGTTTTTTTATACTAATTCAGGGTGCATAATTTATAATCCTTTTGTAAAGTGACACAAGGGGCCACTCTGCATTTTGCATTGATGGTACACGTACCCACTCATACAATTACATACTTAGGCTACTGTAATTTCTGTAGTTTTCCACTCTGTAGCAGTTAATCTGTTTGGCAGCCAAAGAAGAAGCAAGTCAGTCACTTGTAGTACATCCTTTTAGGCAGTCTGAGCACAGAGGCCATTCCTTTCTCCTAGGGAGAAGAATGGAGCAGTTTTGGTTTGTTCTGTTTGTCTTGGAATGGGCTTTAACAGTAGTTGTAGAAGTATTGGGAGGCAAGATTTTGATAGCATTGTTTAGACATACTCTTAATGATGACTGGTCTCAGGCATTTTATGGTATATCAGAAGCTAGAGGCTAAGTGGGCAAGTTTAGTTTCTGTTTTTAACAGGAGGGCACAGTGCTGGTCTAACCACAGCAATTCACTCTAAACCTGGAGCATGGACCAAGCACTGGGACTTCAGCTGGTGGCCCCTTCTAACTGTCATGGAAGGTACCTGTTTATCAACCAGGCTGGGCCGGCTATTGGAAATAGAGTTATGTTGCTGCTTCTTGAGCTCCTTTGGCCAATGCATCAACCATATTAGCCAGAGAAACTACCAGGGCATAGGCTAATTCTTTAACATTTATTCTGTTTTCCTAAACACTGAGGCTCATGCAATCATCTGTCTCACGTGAGTGGGATTTTCTGCCCGTCCCCTGCTGTAAACCTCTATCAGTAATGCAATTTCAGCCATATTTGAATGTGACCTAATATTCTCAGAGATATTGTAGCTTCTGCATGCCATAGAGGAATGAATAGGTCTGTCACTGCCAGCTCAGAGAAAGGCTGCAGTATAAAATTACCCCTTATTAGATACCAGAGTATTCATCCAGGTTAGACTGGTCACAAATAACCCAGTACCAGAAGATCCATGAGACGTTTCACCGTATTAGACATTTGGTGAATCTAAGTGCAAGACACAACTTCATAGGAAGAAAGGCCCCATTATTTCTAGTTGTTCATGAGCAACTTCTTGTTTGTTAAAAATCTAGAAAAAATATATAGTCTTTGAAGTGTGGCATCTCTGTGAGTATAAAGATGAATGCTGAATTGTGGATGCATTCTCCAATGCCTGTCCTTCCTTAAAAGAAAAAAATAAGAGCAAATTTATTGAGCCAAGTTATTTATATGTATACATTGTGTTCAAAGTAGCTTAGAGGATAAAAGGAATAAGAAGTTATTCATCCAAAAATCAAAACAGTGAAAAACTGTAAAGCGCTTCTGTATAAAGACAACGGGGGTTGCTTCCGCTGATTATCTGTGATACTAGAGTGTCTTTGGCACAAAGCTGATAAGAATATTGCAGAAAGCTAGTTCAAAGAAAGCTAAAGATGCTGCTTTCAAAAGCTGGGTATCAACAATATTCCTTTTGTTGAAACTGGAAAACATGTTTAGCATAATTGCTAAGTACTCCAAAACCAGAATTCTTTGTGTATGGGAAGTGCATTTTCATTTTCAAAAGTAGTTGCAGTAACTAATACTACTGCAAATCCTAGTTACTGATTATATTCTGTTATATCCAAGACCCGGATAAAACTCAAAACCCAGTTCTTTAAGGTATTGTGCAAACTTGTGACAAGAGTCAGTCTTTCTGCAAGGAGCCCACAGACAGACCAGATAAACAATGGTAAAATGACAAAAGCACTGTTTTTTCTGTTAAATCCAAGCAACTGAAACATGAAGAGATTGAATGACTTGCCCATAATCATATCTCTGCCAGATTTATGTATTTAGCTAATGTTTCTAATGTCCTAATCCAGAAGCAGTGCAGAACAGTAAACTGTGTGTGCACAAGGACTCCATGAGAATCTCTGAAAATCCTTTTAGTCCTTTCCAAAGATTCATCATAGTATAGAAATTAAGATTCAGTGCTATTATCTGTTATAAGTTTAAGGAATTGAACCTCCTAACCTGATGTGTTCTTCACTGAAATTATTCAACAGTTATTTCAAATTATTGAAAGCAATAAGCTAGAGTAGTTCTTTGTTTTGGAAGGCAACTCCATGCCAATGATTTCTTAGAAGTGGTTATCCGTTATCAGGTCTTGTTTGTGTTAACTTTTAATGGAAGAAATTTTCTTCATACAGAAACATGTCAAATGCCTTCTTAATATGGTGAATTATTTTAAGTTTTCCAATCCTGTGTACTTAGGAGTCTGTCGAAGAACCTATTCTTGTGAAATAGGTTGCAAAATCTGTAAGTCATGATGATGCTTTAAATGTGGTTGCCAAAGAGGTAACATCAGGATGTAAAAGTAACATTTGTTTTAACAACAATATTTAATAACTATATAAACTGTGAATAAATAGACTTAACTATAGCAGCTATAATTCCATTTAAACACACATACAATGTGATATGGAGGTCATTAAAAGTCAGAATTAATAGAAAATCATAAGTTAAAGTTTTGTGACCACCTTCTGATATTGCTATTTTCCGGGGTTTTTTTGGGCCATTAGCAGAGAATGGAACTGTGATACATTCTGATTTGGGCTGTGCCTGCAGGGCCAGAGATAAGGCACAAAAGCTCCTACAGTTAAGAAGCCAAATTCATTAAAAAAAATGCATCTTGTTTTTACAGCAGAATGAGCTGCTAAGGGCCTGACTACCCTAACCTTTCTCTGTAGCAAGTCGCCCCAGCACCTGAGTTGCCATATCCCAGTCTGTTTTTAAAACCAAAGCCAAAATACCTAAATGACCAGTATGTATTCCAGACAAAACTATGTTCAGCAAACAGGCTTCTCTGGCTTAAGGGAATTCTCCTCTGACATATAAAGATATTATTTAGAAGAGATGATTTTTCCTCCATATTCCCTGAGAAAACACATACAAATGCTATAAGAAACAAAGAGGCCAGCATTCAATATATATTACATTTATAGTGTGATAATACTCTAACAATGTGTGATGCTTCAAAGGACTTGGGATTTACAGAGGGTTTCTCACTGAGGTGAAGACCCAATCCTGTGTGGAAGACAAAAACACATGCATATCTTCCATAAACAATCAACACTTGCAACGCTAATTCTCGTTGCAGCATTAGTAAGACCCTGATGAAATAATACCTCAAGTTCTTATGTTCCTTTAGTTCTCTTCCATAGAAATGGTGCAAATTTGAAAGGGTTGGCTGAGCAATTGTATCTGAGGGATGAGTAAGCTCACTTAGTTTAATTTACTTAAGAGGACATTAAGATGTAGTCTTAAAGATGAAGTAATTTGGGGCTCCTTTACATTGGATGCATGGGAACTCAAACTAGTATAACATAATACCTGAAGAACATCTAGCAATTATTCATACAGATAATTTGACAACCAGAATTCTAAAGCAGAGAGTTGGGGTTTTTTTAATATTTCCCTGCACACATAAGAGTGTCTGTCCATGAATGGGAGGAAAGAGCTAAACTGAAAATATCGAAAGACTGAAGGGAACACTAGGGAAACAAACCATGCACAAGACAGTGGCTATTTTAGCATAAAGAGAAAGCACATTTCCTTTTGGACTGGTTTGTGCGTTTCTAACTTATATATGATTAAACAAATCCATTTTATTCCACCCATAGAATTAAAAAAGTCCCCCTGGAAAGCTTATTAACTCATGCAGATCACCAGACTGTACTGCTGTTTGCAAGTAGAATGTTCTGCCTTTAATATCTTAGATTAAAAGCTGGCTTTTTTCTTGCCATTGGAGAGATGGATACNTTTTTTTTTTTTACCATTTATTTGCAAGCTTCTTGAAACATGAATTGACTCACAACTACATTGTGAGGCTGATTGATGCCATATCTCAGAAGTCACAGAGGTCTATCTTAAAATAAATATATAAATGCTAGGAATGGATATAGAAACAAAAGTGTATAGCAACTCCTCTTGCTACATATCATTTGATATTGCTCAGCTGACTCCCATTGTGGAGGGCTGTACAACTGCCCAAACAGTGGGTCCTACACTGTGCTTTACCAAGTAAGTTGCCCCCATTGATCCAGTGCTGCAGTCTGCAGTGGCTGTGCTTCCTGTCATAGACCCTTTACATTATATTTCTGCATCTGGAGCTGAATCCCATCAACGATGCACTTGCTGCCTAATTATAGGCCTACAGTGCCCATCAAGAGCCCTAGGGAATACAAACGCAGAAAAATACCAAAGTATGAAAATATGAAAGACCTGTGCCTTCCCAGTTTGGACAGTGTGAATCTCATATGTCTTTAAGCACTGTTATATTAGCAACTGAAATAGGCTACCTGCTGATTAGAAAGCTATCATCTGTGCAAGTCTACTCCTGCGCCACCAGCAGCCAAGGTCTGGCTGCCTGCAGGATGCATCAATACAAGTTCATAAACTTTACCACTCCACTAATATTCAGTGCAAACCTGTATGAATTACCTTGGTGGACATTTATCTTAAACTTCACATTATAGTTCTTAAACAGCTGTTAAAATCTAGAAGATATTTCTGGAAGAAAGATTATCTGTATCATGGGAGGACTTACCATATGACTTTGGAGGGCAAGATCATTCATTGGCATAAATCACACATGTATAAATAACAAGTGATAGAATTTAGGGGGTTTTATTTATCTCCATGTAATTGTTGTCTTTTGTAGAATTCAAAAATAAGTTTATTATTAGACCGAGAAAGTAATAAAAAAATATCTTGTGATTTGATTTGTAATTAGTTTGGAAATTGGGATTGAGATAGTTTGTAGTGGAGCAAAAATAGGCAGTTGTGTATGGTACATTCCTGGCAGAATGAGGGCTGGCAACCACTGCAGAAGGCTTCCCTTCAGCATAGTTTCCATGAATCTGTATGTGCTGTTTTTCATTAAGAAGCTTTAAAGTTCTCTTGTGTGTTCTTGCAAAATGCCAGGCTTTTATTAAGGTTAGTCTGCAGAATTGTTTTTCACGGAAAGCACATGTTGACTTTTGTACTGCAGGCTGTACAGACTTTTGTACTGCTACCCTTGGAAGCAAGCAGTAAAAGATGCTGGTTAGGAAGCCCTAGAAATTAACTGAGAACACAAGGACAAATAGTCACCAAATCCTGGGCTAAGACACCGTTCACTTTAATGTGGCACTGAATCACTTCCTCAGTTTCCCAGTTTCTAAAGGCCAAGGTTTACCTAATGTTTATGAAGCACCCAGGGGAACTACAAAGCACTTGGTGGCCAAGGAGAGCAGTAACAAATAGCAGGTGTGGATTCATTGTGCATGTGGGAAATCTGAGCAGCTCTGCCTCTCCCACCCAGCGAAGGTCAGAGAGCACAAAACAGGACGTTTCTTGGATGGCAAGTGACTGTCACACGCAGCATTGTTTAGATGCCTAGCAAGCCCTCTGCAGCTGATTAAGAAGGGAATTACTTCTTGCAAGCTGAAAGTTCAGGAAAAAAGTAAAAATTATGTGTCATCTTCTTCCTCACTCTTTGTCCTTCAGTTTTCTTTATCATTCACATAGGATTCCTTATGTCTTAAACTTCAATATGTACATTGCATGTTTTTCTAGGTAGAGATAGCGACCCCAGTAGTTTTTCTCTTCATTAGTAAACTCATCCTAACCTGATTCTTATCTGCTGTGAAACCACTTTATGTAGTATTACTGTCCACAGATTCCAGGTGTCTCTGTGATATTGCCAGACTAAGTCTCAGCCTTCCAAGATGATTATTTTTTCTGAAATAGTAATGAGAGAGTTTATCTGTGAAATTCCTGCGTACAGAGATCTGGCACAATGCTCTTAGTTCTAAGAAACAAGGTAAAGTGTGTTTTTGTATAGACACTAAGTGGTTTTGCAAACCACGTAAAGTGAATAGACAAGGAATTGGAAGAGCATTATAAAAAGTGTCATGGGGATCATTTCTCTTTTACTTCTTTAAAAAACTCATTAGTATACATTTTCATGTCAGTCTTCCCATCAAAGAGTAACTAAACATACTTTGCCAGAAAGAAATAGTTTCCATTTTTCCTTGCCATCTCTATCCTGGTTAAATTGTTCTGAGATTTACAGTGACTGTTTCACAGATAAAAACTTTTCCTCAAAAAGGGATAGTTATAATATCAAATACAGTAGAGAATATAGTAAAAGCATCTATAGGTCCCCCTTAATGCAATAAGATTGCAAAATCCCTATTGTGATTCATTGATGATACATGAACAGAGAGATGTCTTCAAGGGAACATTATCTGAAGCTAAAATCAGTGTTAGGTCCTGAACTGTCTTTTGGTGCTTCTTGAACATTTTCTAAGCAAAGGGAAACAAAATATAAGGCAAAAAATGTATCAAGAAAAAAGGAGGTCTTATTTACTACTGAACATGACCACCCACTGTGATTGTTTTAATATTATATTCTTTTCTGGTATGTTTGATATTCTGTCATATCTATGATTTTGAACTATTAGCGGCAGTTTATGTATTTTCTAACAATAAGTTGTAGAATAAGAGAATAATTTAGGTTTGAAAATACCTTTAAGATCATCAAGTCCATCCCTTGAACTAGCACTGCCAAACCACCACTAAATTGTGTCACTAAGCACATCTACCAGCCTTTTAAATACCTCCAGAGATGGTGACTCAGTCACTTCCCTGGGCAGCTTGCACCAGTTCTTTACAACCCTTTTAGTGAAGAACTATTTCCCAATATCCAGTCTAAACCGACCCTGGTGCAACTTGAGGCCATTTCCTCTCATCCCATCACTTGCTATTTGGGAGAAGAGACTGACACCCATCTCACTAAAATCTCTTTCAGGTAGTTGTAGACAGTGATAAGGTCTTCCCAACAACCACTTTCAAATAATTTTAGTATTGATTTGATTCTCAAGTGTGTCATGTAATACTTCTCTTCAGCCATGTGACAAAAAGAAGTCTTGGGTCAGTAGGTGCAAGAACCCTTCTCTCATAATCTCAGGTGTTAGCTTTTATGTCCATTAAAAATGGTTATTCTAAGGCATCCAGTTTTGTTTAGGAATATTAGGAATGAGTATACTTCACAACTTCTGAATAGCAAGATAATGGTGAAGCTCTGAAAGAATAAGGTATTTTGAAGATATCTTTTTTTCTTTTTTGGAATTTCCTTTTCTCAAATGGGAAAAAAACATTTAAGTTTTTTAACCTCCACACATAGTTTTGAAGATGCCCAGAGTCTATTGACCAGCCCCTGCAGTCTCCAGGAATGCTGTGGCCACCACTTGTAGAGCTTGCCAGGCTTAGCACCAGCATTGTGCTTTAAAAAGTGTTGCGCTTTAAAAAGGATCCTTCCTTTTTAATTACTGAGTCAGAGGGACGATCTGACCAAGGTTTTAGTAACCTCTATCTGCAGCTATGGAGTGCTTGCACAGTACTTAACAGGCAGAAGGCTTGGATGGATTTTAGTCTGAGCTTGGCTATATAAGTAGTTATGAAAGTAAATTAAAATACCTATTGCATATTCCAGGTAAATGAGTATGTACAGTAAATATGCACACTCACATCTACTTTGCAGTTGTTATGCCCTTTAAAATAACATATTTTAGGGAACTAAAGAAAGAAAAAACAAAGTCCCTTGCAGCAGTGTCCCTTTATGGAGATACATTTGTTCAGAATAAAATTGTCTATTCTAGTTTACATATACTTGCAGTATTAGTATGTGGGGGGGGGAAATCTTAGTTTTACTTTATCTGAGGATTAAAGAGCTTGTGTTCTTTTTAGCGTCTGAGGCCAAAGTAAATGATGATAGGAAGTTTTTCCAGCACGCTGCAGTGTCAGTTTTCAGTGGGGAAGGGAAAAGTTCAAAAGCAAATTGCTGTATGCCTTCTTTCAATAGGGTTAAGATAAACCGAAAGATTTCATTACAAAGATGATGCTTTCTGTGCCTCAGTTCTATTTTAATTATGAAAATTGAAACATTTTTCTGAAGTGACAAGTTAGATCAGAACTGACTGGTGACCCTCATCTTATCTTCTGGGCTTCCTTCTGTCTTCTGCTTTCATCCACTCTTGAACTTTTGTAGAGCAGCAAAGCACGCCCTACTTATTAAGGAAGGTTGTAGGTAGTTGATTGAACTGAAGAGCATATATACAATTGAATAAAGTTATGGGAAAAAACTTTACCAAACAGTCTGGACCACTGGGCTGAGTCCAATGGCATGAGGTTTAACAAGGCCAAATGCTGAGTCCTGCACTTGGGGCACAACAACCTTATGCAGTGCTACAGACTAGGAGAAGTCTGTCTAGAAAGCTGCCTGGAGGAGAGGGACCTGGGGGTGTTGGTTGACAGCGACTGAACATGAGCCAGCAGTGTGCCCAGGTGGCCAAGAAGNAGCTCCACCAGGGATGATTTAGGCTGGACATTAGGAAAAAAAATTTCACGGAAGGGGTCATTGGGCATTGGAATAGGCTATGCAGGGAGGTGGTTGATTCACTTTCCCTGGAGGGGTTTAAGGCATGGGTGGACAAGGTCCTGAGGGGCATGGTTTAGTGTTTGATAGGAATGGTTGGACTCAATGATCTGGTGGGTCTCTTCCAACCTGGTTATCCTATGATTCTATGATTCACATGTGGACCTGAACTAAAATTATATATATGAATTTGCAGACAAGTCATTTACTAAAAACCAATTTTCTTTTCCAAGAAAAAAAAAGCCATGCTTGTATTTCATCATATCAGTGTTGAAACACTTTATTCATTAGCCAGACTGTTCCTGGGAATTCAAGAAGTTAATACTTTGACAGAATGGAAAACAAATTACTAAATCTATAGAGAACTGTTATTTTGAGTTCCTGTACCACAGTAATCAAGAATTCCTAAAGAATCCTGCTTACTGACTTCTCTAAAGGAAATGCTGATTTTTTTACAAACACATAAAACTTCATTCTGGTATCTGCATAGCCTGTTCCTTGGCATAATTAGGCACTAAGGCAGAATTTATTAAAAACTGAAAAGATTTTACTAAAACAAAAAATATTAAAGGGGGTTTTTTTTCATTTTATTTCTCTTCTCTAGGGAGTCTGTGGTTCTTATATGCCTGGGGCAGTTTGAATATACAGTATCTTGTTCTTTGATCTTGTCAGATCTTATAAATAAGTGAAAGAACAGAAGTCCATCAACAGAAAAAGAGTTGTTACTAATTGGATTAGTATCGCTTATGAATTATTATGAAATAGTTCAGGTTTTTTTCACAGGATGGCCTCTCTATTTTTCTCTCAGCTTTATCTCTCTGTATTCTCTTGGAGTATTGCCAGCTTTTAGTAGTACTGTTATTTAGGCCTCCAAATGAACGAGCACATAAATGTTGGGATGGCTGAGCATCAGGAAGATGTATTACTGGCTATGTTCCAATTTTCAAAACTAATGTTTTACTTTGATTAGTTCAGGCTTTGTCTCACTAACCCTAAGCTCCCCCAAAGAAGGCAGAATGATGCAAGGGCAGGAAGAAGGCTTTCTCTGAAAAAACCCAAATTGAACAGCCAGAAATAGACGGTCAAAAACACTAGTTACTTTGGGAAGCTTTGACTTTTTTTTTTCAGCATATCATACTAAGGGTTCCTTATCACTTCCCTGCAGTCAACACAGTCAGACAGGAGACTGGCAAGCGCTGGTGCACGTGTTGGGCAGATGGATTTCACAGCTGCTTCCAGGGCACAAAAGTTATTCAGGAATCACAAACCACAAAGTAATATCTACATGAATCCTGGAAACCACCCAGCATAGGTGGCTGATCTAAACATAGGAATTTGGTGTGCTACCCTACAGAAGGTGCCTGAGGTATAAAGTTTTACCCCAGCAAGCTTGTAGGTACTTGCTTTCTTCCTGGAGAGCATGCCCACAGGGGAACTCTACAGCTTATATCATCCCATCTCATTACCTATACAACTGGAAGAAACCAACAGAAGGATTTTACTTATGCAGGTCCCTTTTTCTCAACTGTAAAACAATTACGTGTTTTCAAGCCCCAAGTCCCCTTGTGGGAGTTTGTGTTTCTTAAGTAGTCTCAAAATGCCATCTAGAATCAGACTGCTTCCAAGCTGGGCTGAAACATAACCCAGATCTTATAGCAATGTACTCAGGGCCTGAAATGGCATTATTTTAAATTGCAGAGAGACGTATCAGTATGATAGTTGGGAACATAAAATATACTTGTTTTACAATAGCCCCCTGAGGCAGTAACCAGGGCTTCACTGTGCTAAGCTCATATGCCCATCTGCAGCAAGTACCTGTGTCTGGTAGGAGCCTGCAAGAAAGGGGAGGAGCAAGTACAGGCATATTTTATCCTGTTGCACAGTTCAAAGGAACGAAAAATATCAGTAACCCTAATAGCCAATCTCACTAGATTTGTACAGAAATAAGTTGAAGGCAGTCAGGAGAAGGATAGGAAGGCAGAAGAAGGGGCTGCTGGGGAGCTGTACACACGCTGCAGTTAAACCTAGCACATCATCTGCTGGCATGGCTTCCAGGCTCTTGGAGTTGCTTTCTTGCTCCTGCTAGTCAAGCTCTCGGGTGAGTCACTTACAGGTCCTTCCCCAGCACTTAATCAGTGCTCACTGTAGAATGTCCAGCTGGAGGAGCAGCACAGGGTGATGGCCTCAGGGGCGGTGAGCTGATGAAAATTAACCTCTATGTAGGTGTGGCTGAGTATAGATGAGTAACTGTTGAAGTGTAAATTCATCTTCACCTCAGGCTTCCCAAAGGAGAGCCCCATTCCATGGGCTGGGATTTCAAAGTGTAAACGCCATCCAGGTTAAGGATAGTACTCCAGGTTCAGACCCTGAGCTGAATATTTAGTGTGGACATAAGCTCAGCACCACATATGTTCAGATTTCTATCTTGGCAGGTATAAGCCATAAATGTATAGCTGAACAGCCCACAGTAAGCAAGCATGTGCAGTCTTTCCCAAGAAGCAACTTTGTGCCAAAGTAAATTACTATCAGCTGTCATTTAAATGAGAATAAGCTTCACTGATTACTTTTTGCATATTCATTCAGAATGAAAACAGATGTTCCTCAGCCCATGTTTTAAACCTTCAACTCACATTTGAAGGCAGGCAAGAAAATTCTCACAAGAAAAAAGATTATGAGCCTTTAGTGAATTTTCTCTGAAAAACATATCTGCAAATCATGATGGGAGTGCATTTCTGAATCAGAAAACATTTCCCAAGATGTTAATCACAGCAATATGCAAATTGCCATTCCAGCAATATTAATATTGTCCCAACATGAGTCAAGCTTTTGTTGCTGTTTTTAAAAAGGAACATTAACATCCCCTCAGGAAAATTGCTCTAAACCACTGTTGAGGTTTGTATGAGTGTTTTAATAGAATGATTTTCTGGGTTTAATTATTTTGATTTTACGTGCTTGCTGCCTTTACACTTCTTGTTGTGGCACGTTTTCAGTCTACAGCCAGGAATACGATTTGCAATAATGTATTAGACTTCAGAAGGAAGCAAGTCATTCTATCTAAATCATCAGAGAAATTCTTTTTGGCTATTCAGTCTGTTTGAAATTGTCAGGACTTCTCCTTTTCCTCCCAGCTTATAAGACCTGAAGCATTAGCAGCCCTGCCTATATATGCGTTGCTTCCTGCTGAAGGAATATTTATAGCATTTCTGACCTTTGAATGAACTTTTACAAATCAATAACAGCAAAGTGGAAGAAAGGTGAGTGGCAGTTTTCCTCTTCTCTGAGTGTAGCCAGTGTTAGGCTTTGAGTATCTAAAATATATTGGGAAATGACAATTATGCACTATTTTTGCAAGAAATTTGCAGATTTCTTCAGTGCTGTCGTGTAGCTGCTCTCTGAAGGGTACATTACAAGACCAGAGCCAGTGGTGTCCTTAATTGGTTTTTAAGTTGTTTTATATCATTTTTAATATGGCAAAACTACCACAAGAGGCCTTAAGAGCCAATGTTGAAGAATAATTTTATGACTATATTGAGCCACAGGGAAAGTGTAAGTGGATTAGAAAACCTTCTTGTTAATGACTTACTGCAACTGAAATACTATTATTTTCCTCCCACTATAGATTACAGAAAAAAATTTACAGTCACCCCTAGATGTGTGAGCACAAGCAGCTGTATGAGATGGTTCAACGTAAGATTTGCCAGTTCAGGGTCATTATCCCTATAACCCTGCAACTCAGATATTACAAAGGACCTTTCCTAATTCCTCAGCTTTCTGAAGCTCCTTTCAAAATCAAGATGTTCCCATAGTAAATTAGACATCTCAGAGGTGTTTGCTGCCTCAAGCATAGAGGTTGAAACGAGACTTTGAAATTTCCATTCACTTCATTGCCTAAAACCAAAGTTCCTAGTTTATTTAAATCCTTTCCTTTTCCAGAGCTGGCATCTCTAGAGTATACTTCTTGTGCTGTCTTTTGCTTCCTAAGGGTTCCTGGGCAACTAGTTCAGATTGTAACTATAAATTGGAAGCCCAAATTCTGGATATATCTAGTGAAGTGAGTTGAATTCCATTGCTAGGGGTGACAGTAATCTGTCTCACGGAGTGAGAGATCTACTTCGTAATTAAACTAGTTCTTTTCAGTCTGGTCTGGTGCTGCTGTAGTACATAGGGCTTCTATTTGCAACTGCAATACTGTTATTCTAAAAATCACTGTCATAACAGCTCCATTTTTATCTAGTATTTTCCTGAATGGAGAGACAATGATAACTATTAAAACCCTCATAAATTTTTTCTTCTGTGTCCATATCACTTGAAGATTGTGTCTACTTGTCCAGCCAGCCTTACAAATATGTCTGAAAAAACAGGGAAAATACAACAAATGTGCTGAAGTTTGATAACTTCTGTTTGATCAAAAGTTGTTTGGTCAAAACTATTTTTAAGAGTCATGAAATGAAGATTTTTTTTTTATGGATGCTATCATAACTGTTAATATCATTAGATTTCTGAAGAAGAACAAAGGAAAAGGCATTTCCACAGATGTTCTATGTTAATTTTTGGTGTCAACTTTTAATTTCCTTGACTTCTCCAAGTTTATAGAAGTCTTACTATAGAATCATTTTGTCTGAAAATAAATCCTGTGTTTATTCTAATTCTTAGATTCATAATATTAAATAATCATTTACTGCCTCTCACCAGACACCTATTTCCCTCTTTTTGCTTCTTTTTTTAATTTCTTTCAAAGCCCAATGTGTTGCATTATGTACATCTTCAGTGCTTTTAAATATAAACCTGTCCTGTCATTTCAGTGTTCTCCAAAATTTGCATTCCAGCATTCAGCAGTCTCTAACCAAATGAATTCTGTTCTATCTTAGTCTTCTTCCTAACACATTTTAAGTACTTTTTAAAATTCTATGCATCAGGAGAAAAACTGAAGTCCTGATGTTACGCTTAGGTCAAAGTACTGTATTACCTTCCAACTTCTCTATCGCCTAAAAAACAAAATATGTTTGGTTGAGACTGAATAAGAAAATCACCCTTTGTTTAACTACTTCAATAGACAGAATCAGTAATATTGATATTTGTTATTAAATCCTAGCTTATCAGTTCAATAAGGCTATTTTTGTTCCAGCAAGAAGCCAAAAAGAGTTCATATGGCAATAGCACGTTAATCTGAATGAGCAATAAGGTTACACAGACAGCAGAACAAATCCAGCTACTTTAGGACCAGCTGGAAATTAAGGGTGATCACATCTGGGTGATGACCAGAGAGTTCCAGCTTCTGCTCTTTTTTTTTTTCCCTTCACTGACATGAATATATGCCAGGATGGATTAAACCACCAGAAGCAATATTGTCTGCTTGTCTTTTCTTGAGAATAGGATGATTATTGAAACTGCTCATTGTTGGTGCTGATCTAAGACTGGCAAAAAACTTTAAAAGCTGCCTCAGTCTAATCTGTTGTATTTACGTCAGTGTTCAAAAGCAGTAAGTAATTTGTCTGTGGGAAAAGGTACATGCTGTCTCTTACAGTCTGCCTTATCTCATGATATCACCTTAGATCTGTAGCAGCTCCTCCATCATTCTGGTTTCCTGCCTTCACTGCAGTGTTTGTGAGACAAAGCCTGTGACTTTGATTCCCTAGCTCTCCTGTAGCCCTTGCAGACAAGTCTTGGCTGTTTCTCTTGTCACAAATTTCTGCCTGTACCCGGCTGTGAAAAACCTTGTCTGAACCTGCAGTCAGTACCAAGACGTGAGACAGACACTAGAGCTCATTTAATGTCAAAATAGACCATAATCTCCAGGCAGCTTTTCATGCACCTCACAAATACAGGAGGGTGGGCTGCTTTCACTAACAGTGAGCAATTTTGTTTGGTGATTTCAGAGAATGATGAGGAGCAGGAAGCTCTGCTATCACTGGACAAGCCCGGCTGGTATTCCCAAGGTAATGCTATCCAGCTTTATGAACTACTGAAGAAGATGACTGGCAAGTTGGATCCCAAGGTATATTATAAGTGAGAGTAAATCTTTCTGAAAATACTGTTTCAGTCTAAAATTCATCAGACAATCTTACATTAACATCATTGATGTGATCAGTCTCAATTTTTTGTCCTGGGTATGCTTTCTGTTGTCTAACAGACTGCAGTCCAGAACTGGAAGTATCATGTTAGTCCTCTTATCATTAGAATATGTACTTTTTCTACATGTTTTATCCTATGTGTATGGTCATACATTTCAGCAGCTTTGTGGAGAATCAGGTTGTAATCAGGAAATAAACAATCTCCCTGGGGAAAAAGAACAAATAGATTAAATGGTGACATCACTGAAAATTAGGATCATGTTATTTTAATTACAGGTCTGGATGGGAACATCTCTGTTGTGTGGAAAAGCTGAGAGACCTGGCTCTGTTTTTCCCAGAGAAGAGAAGGCTAGGAGGGAATCTTATTGCTGATAAATACCTAAAGGGAGGGTGTCAAGCAAATGGGGCCAGACTCTTCTCAACGATGCACAGTGACAGGACAAGGGGCAGCAGGTACAAACAACCACAGCAAGTTCCACCCTAACATGAGGAAAAGATTCATTACTTTGAGGGTGACAGAGCACTGGAACAGGCTGCCCAGAGAGGCTGTGGAGTCTCCTCAAAACACTCAAAAACAGACACTCAAAACATGGTTGGATGCATTCCTGTGCAACTTGATGTAGGTGAACCTGCTTTAGCAGAGGGGTTAGGCTAGGTGATCTCCAGAAGTCGCTTCCGTTCCCTACCATTCTGTGATTCTATGTGTGAAAATTCCGCTGAAGATGGTGGGCCTGCATTTTCTGTAATAGGTAAACTACCTCCTGGGCACGGAAAAGTTCTGAGTCCCTGATAGATGCTCTGTGTTCTCCCTTGATTACGAAGTTGTCGAAAATTTGTTGCCATTGTTTACTGTATTTTCTTGGTAGTCTTTTCCACTGCTTCCTGGCAGACTATTTCTGTCATTCAAAAGTATCAGCAATGTGCCTCATGCTGGTCCCAGCTGGGCACTCCTTTCCAATGCCCCTGAAGTGTGAGAGTGAGGAGGGTATGCAGGGCCAGTCTTTTCCTTATGGAGGCGGTTGAAGATAAAACCACCAACAGTGATATTAATAAGATCTCCTTCTGTCATGGCCAACAGGAAACACTGAAGAATTTTTATTAGGTTGTTTTAAAGCTCATTTTCTGCGTCTGTGAAATACAGTTTGCTTATGTTTTCCTCATATACAATGGACTTTAAATTTGCTGTTTCCCTTGTAGGTTGTTTATTTTGGTGACAGCATGCACTCGGATATTTTCCCAGCACGTCACTATAGCAACTGGGAGACTGTCTTCATCTTGGAGGAGCTTCTAGGGGACAAAGTTACGCTGCCTGTGGAGACTGAATCTGAGCCCTTGGAGAAGAAAGGAAAATATGAGGTAAGGGTTCCTTGCAGATGTTTTCTGGAACAGAAGAAAGTAAGTCACAAAAAAAGCATTGTGCCACCTTTGCTGAGAATGAGCCTGCTTATTTTACCAGGCTGCTAGCAGCATCATGATTCCTTGCAAATGTACCTTCCTTGCCACACCACAATATGCCATCCTGTCCCAACTTGATATTGCTGGGGTGACACAGAGCCTCTACTCGGAGCTAAATCACAGACCTCAGAGAAAGAGCTGTATGTGCAATCCCTTTAACAAAAAAACATAGTCCTTCTCTGCAACAACAACACACCCTACATCTTGCAAGGAGAAAGTTCTTGGCCACTTAGCACAAGTCTAGCACCTGAACTCTATTGAGTTCATGATTTTTCCCAGCCTGTCATGGCCAACAGAAAACAGAGGAATTTTTATTAGGTTGTTTTACAGGTATCTCTCTCTGTGAAATATAGTTTGCTTGTACTTCCCTTATATAAGAAGAACTTTTAATTTGCTGCTTCCCTTACAGGTTGTTTATTGGTGACAGCTGTGCACAGATAAGAGGGACTGTTTTCTGATAGTTACCTCAGATAAATAATTTGATTTACAGGTTGATCACAGCTGGGCAGTAGGGCCTTAGCCCAACTACCACATAAAATTCTCCCCAAAAGGTTGAGGGTTACCATGGTTTATCCTTCTGTCTGCTGACTGNCCAGAGAAGAGAAGGCTAGGAGGGAATCTTATTGCTGATAAATACCTAAAGGGAGGGTGTCAAGCAAATGGGGCCAGACTCTTCTCAACGATGCACAGTGACAGGACAAGGGGCAGCAGGTACAAACAACCACAGCAAGTTCCACCCAAACATGAGGAAAAGATTCATTACTTTGAGGGTGACAGAGCACTGGAACAGGCTGCCCAGAGAGGCTGTGGAGTCTCCTCTGGAGACACTCAAAACATGGTTGGATGCATTCCTGTGCAACTTGATGTAGGTGAACCTGCTTTAGCAGAGGGGTTAGGCTAGGTGATCTCCAGAAGTCGCTTCCGTTCCCTACCATTCTGTGATTCTATGTGTGAAAATTCCGCTGAAGATGGTGGGCCTGCATTTTCTGTAATAGGTAAACTACCTCCTGGGCACGGAAAAGTTCTGAGTCCCTGATAGATGCTCTGTGTTCTCCCTTGATTACGAAGTTGTCGAAAATTTGTTGCCATTGTTTACTGTATTTTCTTGGTAGTCTTTTCCACTGCTTCCTGGCAGACTATTTCTGTCATTCAAAAGTATCAGCAATGTGCCTCATGCTGGTCCCAGCTGGGCACTCCTTTCCAATGCCCCTGAAGTGTGAGAGTGAGGAGGGTATGCAGGGCCAGTCTTTTCCTTATGGAGGCGGTTGAAGATAAAACCACCAACAGTGATATTAATAAGATCTCCTTCTGTCATGGCCAACAGGAAACACTGAAGAATTTTTATTAGGTTGTTTTAAAGCTCATTTTCTGCGTCTGTGAAATACAGTTTGCTTATGTTTTCCTCATATACAATGGACTTTAAATTTGCTGTTTCCCTTGTAGGTTGTTTATTTTGGTGACAGCATGCACTCGGATATTTTCCCAGCACGTCACTATAGCAACTGGGAGACTGTCTTCATCTTGGAGGAGCTTCTAGGGGACAAAGTTACGCTGCCTGTGGAGACTGAATCTGAGCCCTTGGAGAAGAAAGGAAAATATGAGGTAAGGGTTCCTTGCAGATGTTTTCTGGAACAGAAGAAAGTAAGTCACAAAAAAAGCATTGTGCCACCTTTGCTGAGAATGAGCCTGCTTATTTTACCAGGCTGCTAGCAGCATCATGATTCCTTGCAAATGTACCTTCCTTGCCACACCACAATATGCCATCCTGTCCCAACTTGATATTGCTGGGGTGACACAGAGCCTCTACTCGGAGCTAAATCACAGACCTCAGAGAAAGAGCTGTATGTGCAATCCCTTTAACAAAAAAACATAGTCCTTCTCTGCAACAACAACACACCCTACATCTTGCAAGGAGAAAGTTCTTGGCCACTTAGCACAAGTCTAGCACCTGAACTCTATTGAGTTCATGATTTTTCCCAGCCTGTCATGGCCAACAGAAAACAGAGGAATTTTTATTAGGTTGTTTTACAGGTATCTCTCTCTGTGAAATATAGTTTGCTTGTACTTCCCTTATATAAGAAGAACTTTTAATTTGCTGCTTCCCTTACAGGTTGTTTATTGGTGACAGCTGTGCACAGATAAGAGGGACTGTTTTCTGATAGTTACCTCAGATAAATAATTTGATTTACAGGTTGATCACAGCTGGGCAGTAGGGCCTTAGCCCAACTACCACATAAAATTCTCCCCCAAAAGGTTGAGGGTTACCATGGTTTATCCTTCTGTCTGCTGACTGGAGAACAGAATAGACAAGGAATGGTGCTCAGATGGCTTAGGTAGCAGTGTTGTACCTCCAGTGTGTCTACATAGGAACTGCAATGCAGCTTCACTCTCCATTTGGAGTGTGTCTTTTGTTATGTTCCTAAACAAATAGGTNTCCCCAAAAGGTTGAGGGTTACCATGGTTTATCCTTCTGTCTGCTGACTGGAGAACAGAATAGACAAGGAATGGTGCTCAGATGGCTTAAGTAGCAGTGTTGTACCTCCAGTGTGTCTACATAGGAACTGCAATGCAGCTTCACTCTCCATTTGGAGTGTGTCTTTTGTTATGTTCCTAAACAAATAGGTAATTTTCTTCTGATATATATATTATGTGCTTTTTCCACTTTGCTTTGAACAGCACTTAACTTTTTTTCTTCTTCTGAAATGATTATTCTTTGTGACTAAAAGGGTAGCTCATTGTGGGGTGCTTTTATAGTAGAGATATTTTTAATCTGACTGAAAAGTGGTTTAAAAGCCCTTATTTTTAGGGGAGAAAAGGATGACTTCAGTGTGGCTAAAACAATATAGATGTGGTATCTATTTCTCTACTTTTCTAAATCATGTATCTAATATTTTCCCCCACTATCCTGATTTCTAAACTAAGGTCAAGAACATTTCAGATACTGAAATAAGAAAATGTAATCGTTAATGTTTAGGGTTCTTTCTGGGTCATAGAAAAACAAAAATTAAGACAAGCTCCAGTCTTCTATCAAGAAAAACGTGTTTCTTAGTAAGGGAGGCAGGAAAAAAAACCAGGAAGATTGAGTAATAGTGTTTCAATGTTAACATAATTTGATTTAATTAAATAATGCTACAAATATAACTCATTCTCCTCCATAAATTTGTTCATCCTCTGACTGGAGAGTCTGCTGCATTGCTGCATAGAACTTACATGTCTGTAATGTTTGGGGTTTTTAATTCAACCATGGTTTCTTAAGCATGTCCAATACATGCCTTTGAAGCACACATATTTAGTTAGACAGCCAGAATGTGTTTCTTTTCTTGGAAGTACAAAAAAAGAGTTATTGAATTATGTGTTTCTAAGCCCTTTTTGGTTATTTGCTTTCTTTTGTTGCAATACTTCTGACTGACTGCTTACAAGATCCATCTTCTCTATTGCTGCAGTTATCAAGAAGGAAATTGAGAGTTTTGTACAGGTACTTGACATTTCTCTAACACTGCAGTAGTCCTGATAAGAGATTGCAGTATCTCAGGGAGACACCACCCCTGCCACGCACAACCCCTGTTCAGTTTACATCCGCTACCAGTGACAGCAAGCAAGCAAGGGAGACATGAATTGCATTGATTAAAGGAACCTGAACCAGGGGGGCCGTGGCAGGTCAGTGGTGTTATTTCATTACCACGCTGCTCATTGGAGTCTGAACAACAGGTCACATCCATATCTCTGCAGTTGACTGGACACCACTAACTTAACAGGACTAGTTCAAAGGGTCTCCTTTTACAGGCCTATGAAAGTTTTATTTTCATTTCCCTAATAAACCTCTCCCATTAACCCTTTGGATAAGAGGAGAAAAAGGCCAACTCAAAGGATTGCAGAAAGTCAAGTGTTATAGGAAAGTTAAACAGTAAGAAATTTGATTTAGTCAGCCTTCTTATTCATTGGCAATAACAAAATATACACGCCTGTTACAGACTTTCTGTGCCACGCTGTGTGTGCAGAGAGGGACTGAAAATGTGTTTCGCAGTCCTCCTTACAAAATATTAAAGAAATAACATATTATTTCTAATTTGTAATTACATCTTTCAAAAAGAAATTACCAAAACCTATTTTCAGTTGTTTGACTGCTATTTAATCGCTAACAGAGAGAGAGGAAGAAAACAAACTCCTCAAACACAAACTGGGAGGCTAGTAATATCCATTTTCATTAGCAGTTTTTGTCTTTTTCCCTTCAATTAAATGCAAGATATAAGCCAGATACACATAACTGTGAAATTATGGTAACAACTGCAGTTCTTTCAAGTATATGAGTCATAACTAAATGAGCAAGAGAATAGCAAACTAAAAACTATTCATGCAATTACTCTGGCTCCCAAGTGAATGGCAGCATGCAGAGGGGTAAAAATACCAGGCATTGTGTTGAAACAAGATTCCCATCAGATCTGGGGGTTTGTTTGCTTGGCTGGAGACTGTGTTTTTGCCTTCTGTTCTTTAAATGTGTGATCGATTCCATCAATAAAAACTCTAGGAAAAGCTGGAATTTATCCAGGATTTTGAAGGAAACTGTTACAGAGAAGCTAGTCAGTGTATAAAAACCTCAGGCTATAGGAATGAATGGAGTGGAAATCAAAGAACTTTTGATGAGTATAGATGGTACTTCTGCAGTAGGAAGAGAAAACTAATTATTACAGTATTGCCTGGTGGCTGGTTGGTTGCGGCAGGTCAGGACCCTTAAGCCCCCAAATTTCCGGGACTGCCTTGCCATGATGATAGGCAAAGCTAATTACTCTGCCTTTTGGCCCTGTTTGTCTCTTTATTCCCATTTATCTTTAACACAGATCTAAGAGTACCTTCAAGAGCAACCTGATGGGCTGTTGTGAAGCCTGGCTACTTAAAGCGGTATCTCTAAAGCAGTAACCTGAAGTGAAATGTATTTTACTTTAAAGACTGTTTATAGTGATCCATATCATTTAGGTACAATGATCATAGGTGAAATGTTTTATATTTACACATGACTTGTAGGGGACAGGTTCTGTGTAAAAGTTCATCTGCATAGCCAGCATGGGTGTGTTGTTGTGACCAGAACAGCTGTACTGGCAGAAACACTTAAGATACTTGCCATTATAGTGGCAAAACCATATTTTGAGCATTGATTTTTTTTCTGGCACTAGGATTTGGTGGTGGTGTTACTACCTTGGCACAAAACACACAGCCATGAGTACCATCTGTCATACTGGATGCAGTAGAGTCCTAGTGCTCAGCAGCTGGTACAAAGATGGTGGCATAGATGGCAAATCTCCATCTAAAATAACACCTTTAAAACATCCTGACAGCTCGATTTTTCACTCCTGTGTCCTCTGCCTCCTTTCTTTCATCTCTTTGCAAATGTAGAAAAAGTTCAGAGCTCAGCTCCCTGCCTGTTTGCATTTTAGAAAGGTCATTTGTAAGCTGACAAATCAGTGTTACTGAAGGATCCTGTTAACAGATTCTATTTTCTTTATTAGCAGGCCCTATTTGTCTGTAGCTGATAAAGTATTAAAGGTGATACTAAGTATTCCGAGTGGCTTAACTTATTGGAAAACTCTGGGACTTGGGGAATTTGGGTACCATTGTTAGTTCTCTGAAGTCTAGACATAGTCTTTGAGGCTTTGCATCCTCAGCTAACACCTGCTACTATCTGATCAATGAGCCTGAGAGCAAACCCACACACTTAGGTGTTTTGCATACGAAGGAGGACTTGGTTGTCACTTCCCAGGGTCCACTGTCCTGCTGTGAGAGTAAACCACATGTCTGGGGACTAGCTTCCAGAGCATCTAGTCCCTGTTGCTGAATGTGTGCCTCCAGACACGTGAGGAGTAATGATGTTAACAGGAGACTTTGCCTCTTTTCGTAGATTTAGAGATTCATGGTGTGAGGTCTGTCCTTCATTGCAGGCTACATATGCTGCAGATATCTTCTAGGCATCTTAGGGTTGACAACAGAGCAATGTTTGATGCTTCATAAGGAAGTGGGCAAAGTTTTGACAGCTCTTTTCAGATCTGAGAGCAAGATTTAGCCTACTGAACTGCCCCTGTCACGTGGAGATAAGCTAGTAGGAAAATGACAGTTCTCTACCAAGTGACTTGATGATGATTCTTGTATCTGACTGGGTTTGGTTTTATCAAGTGCTTGGGCTGTAAATGCAAAATGTAAATGTAACTACCTCTTCGTTAATAAGGAAGAAATTCCCACTCTGAGGATCAGACCTCTAAAAAATCAGTTCATTTCCTCAGACTGCTGTTTTAATTGCCTGTTGAACTAGTCATACATTTCAAAAAGCAGGAACTTCAGAATTTTTTCTCTTCTCTGTTAACAAAGACCTGTCTTTTCTGCAAATTCATATGTGGACCAGTACAGGGATTTTTTTGTATTGATTAATCACCTGAACAGCTGTAATAACCTTAAGAGTTTTCTGCATGTGTCATCCAGCTGGCAAACACATTTAAATTTGATGTAGCATCTACATTTTCTGTAGACTGATGGACTGATGTAAAGCCCTTGGCTTAACATGGAAAGATAAAATTAGGTAAAAAATAATTACATGCTGTCTCTGTGTGTGAGGCAGCAAAAAAAACCCTCACAGAAGTGCCCAGCTCTTAAGTTACCTTCCAGTTTTGAAGGAAAAGATATGATGGTTGTCACAATCTGTATTGCCACACAGACAAACAAGTCCACTTTTCCCCTGCATCAGGGCTGGACACGAGCATGTGGCTCATGGGTCTGGGTTGTGACAATGTTTTTTTCCAACCTATTTATATCAGAAGATGGAAACCAGTATTTATATTTTTCCTAATCAATAATTCCACTCTAGTCCTAACTATGCTCAAAGAAAAAAATGTTACACAGAATCATAAAAAGAATGACTCTGTGTTTACTGATGTGGTCTGTTTGGCGAGATCAACAGTTCTCTTGTGATCAAAAGTCAGAGACTTCTGCCATAAACACAGATTACTCCAGTAGATTCTCAAAACTGTTAAGGAATTAAAAGGAAAATAAGGTATAAAAGTTCACAATCTGGATACATAGGCTAGAATACCCCTGTTCCATCCCTTGCTGGTCTGAAGAGTTATTTTGCACACAAATTACTTTAACAGATTTTCTGTAGTGTATTTCACCATTGCTTTTCCATTTTTTCATCTTTCTGTAGGGGCCTCCTGGAGTTTGTTCTGTCTGCTTATGGCAAGGTATAGCAGGTTTCAAGAGGAACTGCTAGTGTCAGTTTTCCCAATGGTGCTTCAGTGCTTTCTTTAAAACATAATGAGTGTACATGTTGTTGTCTGAAAATATACAAGAAAAAAATCAATTTTTCACACTTTGCTAGACACCTTAATGGCTCTCGATGGATCCTGTGGCTCTGTTCTCCATACAGGTGGCGTGATGTGTTCTTTGTAGTTACTGCATCCAACACCAGGAGATTTTCCCAAGAGAAGATCCAGGCAGGGTTACTGTCTGTGCCACAGCTACTTACCTTCTTGAGCAGAGAAAGTCAGCAGGCTGTTCACACTATCGAGGACAAAAATGGGGAAAAAAAGAAGATTTTTAAAGGAAAAATTATTTAAAGCCAACTTTTTATGTCCTAGGAAATACATAAATTGTGTGAACAGGAGCCTGGGGACTTGTAGGAGGAAGATTGTTACTGTTTTTCTTTGTAATATTTTAAAATCGTATTGCTCCTGAAAAACAGTACAGTTTTCCCAGAAAATCAGAGAAACACTAGATTTCCTTAAACTAATGCTTGTGGTTGCATAGAGAAAGATTTCTCTTTTTTTTTAAGATTGCATATTTACTTACTTTTCTTTCAGGGAGACCAGCTCCAAGCTCCTTACTTTGTATCTAAACAGTGGGGCTCTTTCTTCGTGGACAGATTGCCAGGCCTGGAAAATGCAGAGGAAACCTTAGTTCACACGTGGTCCTGTAAATGTATTAGCACTTACAGCACTATTGCAATCCCTAGTCTTGAAGCAATAGCAGGTAAGGAAGATTCCTTTTTTTTTTTTGCTCGCCCATAATGAACATGTGGTATTCATAGTAACTTTCTAATATTATTGATCTATATTTCAGATTACATGCCTCCAAAATACATTCCGGAATACTCTGTTCATATCACACAGCAGCTAATCTAGTGGCTGTTAATTACTTTGATGTTTATGGGTTTTAATAATTGTCTGTCTTTGTCTCTACAAATACTGATGTTTCGTTTATCCTATGTTAAAAATAGGATGCAACATTTAACAGACTGTAGATTAGTTCCTGAATTTGGTCAGGACTGCCCCACAGTATTTTTCTGTTTCTACTCTCAGTGGTGAGTTACATTGGGAAACAAACGCATACAAAATTATTTGGAGATTCTACACTTCCAAACATATTTTTCTCTGATCTGGCTTCTTATACTTCCACAATCACTTACCCCATTACAGTTGAAATGGAGATGAACAAACACAAGAATGTAATGAAGCCAAAAATACCCAGGACTGTGTTTCTGTCTTTTTTTTTTTTTAATGTATGTAATTGGAAAGATGGGTGCACTGTTTGGTGGATAAGGAATCAGTTGAGTGGTTGCATTCAGAGAGTAGTGGTCAATGGCTCAGTGTCCAGATGGAGATCTGTGACAAAAGATGTCCCTCAGGGGTCCATACTGGG
>WAAB01012049.1:0-78911 GCA_013389865.1 Piaya cayana | reverse complement strand
AGGGAGGTGGTTGATTCACCTTCCCTGGAGGTGTTTAAGGCACGGGTGGACTGGGTCCTGAGGGACATGGTTTAGTGTTTGATAGGAAAGGTTGGACTCGATGATCTAGTGGGTCTCTTCCAACGTGGTGATTCTATGATTCTATGAAAAGAAGCGTGGCCAGCAGGTCAAAGGAGGTGATTCTCTCCCTCTGCTCTCAGTGAGGCCCCACCTGCTGTATTTTATCCAGTCTGGAATCTCCAACATAAGAAGGATATGGAACTGTTGGAGCAAGTCCAGAGGAGGGTCACAAATGACACATGGAATCAAACTTAACAACTCAGGAGAGTTATGAAGCAGGTATGTTTGTTGTCAGTGCTGGAATGCAAGGGGGAATTTCTCCTCCAAGCTTGCACACCATATTTTCTAACAAGCAGCTAGTTATAGTGTAAAGGCATACATATTCAATAATGTGGACTAGGATATTACAATTAGTTCACTAAAAGGGCGTTACTATTACAATTATTTCTATTATTCCATTATCATGTCCACTCTTCACTTCAGTTGAGTTGGCTGTGTTTCAAACCACAGAAACGGTTAGCTTTGGACAGCCTTCTTTCTTACTGAAGCACAGCTGCACAGCTCTGGCCTGAGCAGTCTGTGTTCCTGATAACACGTTCTTGTTTGGAAGAATGCCTTGTTTTGAAGAATGCCTGGTTTCACAGAGATGATCAGCGGGCTGGAACACCTCTGCCATCAGGACAGGCTGAGAGAGTTGGGCTTGTCCAGCCTGGAAAAGAGAAGGCTCCAGGGATACCTTATTGTGGCTTTTCAGTTCTTGAAGGGGGCATACAAGAAAGCTAGGGAGAAGCTTTTTACAAGGGCATGTAGTGACAGGACAGAGGTTAGTGGCTTAAAATTGGAAGGGGAAAGATTTAGATTAGACATTAGGAAGAAATTCTTCACAATGAGTGTGGTAAGTCACTAGCACAGGTTGCCCAGGAAAGCTGTGGCTGCCCCCTCCCTGGAAGTGTTCAATGCCAGGTCGGATGTGACTTTGAGCAGCCTAATCTAGTGGGAGGTATCCAACAGTGGGGGTTGGAACTAGTTGATCATTAAGATCCCTTCCAACCCAAACCATTCTATGATTATCTAATTATAAAGAACACTGTGTGCCATCTCTCGCTGCATCAGACCAGTGCTGGGGCACAGGCTGGTGTCTGCAAAACTTTCACCCCAGAACCAGATTAGGGGAGAAATGTTTTTAACTTGCAGCTGTGTACTTGAAAGCACACTCAAATCTGGAGGTAGGAGAACATCTCTGGTTTCTTACACAGAGAGATATTTCTTGTTTGTTTATTTGGAAGAGCAGATGTTCATTATTATGGATGTTGAGGAATTCCTGTCTCCTCCCAAATACCTTCTCTGACTCCTGTCACAGCAAGCTGTTAGAGCCCCTGCTTTGCCAAGCCCTGAAGTTTTTGGCTGCTGTTGTAAGTCATAGCTTAGCTCCAGTTATTTGGGAATAACCAGCTAGAAGAGATTCAAAGGGGTTATGCAAGTTTGATTCACTCCAGCTTTTCATTTTCTCTTCATCTGCTTTCATCAAGATCCCCTGAGCCTAAATGTGCAGCCATGCTGCTGCTGTACTGATTGTCTGAGCCAAGTTACCAGCCACCAGCCACCATGGCCCCGGCAGCACTCAACTCAACCTGACCCAGCCTGTGAGAGTCGGTCAAAGGATCAACCAATGAGCTGCCATGTCCCTGGAGGTGTGTTGCATCCTCCTGTGAGTTGTGGGCTCACCAGGGCTTCACTATGAGCGAGGTCTAA
Source organism: Piaya cayana (assembly GCA_013389865.1). NCBI lineage: Eukaryota > Metazoa > Chordata > Aves > Cuculiformes > Coccyzidae > Piaya > Piaya cayana. The sequence continues at coordinate 77,099 of WAAB01012049.1, read as the reverse complement.
CCTGGCCTTTGTACATCTATGTGAGCAATAATATATTTCACATATAAGTAAATATGCCAACAGCTTGTGATCTGCAAAAATGGTTGGTGAAAGGCAGACAATTGCTGCTATGCTAACTTTGAAATTGATTATTGAATGCAACATATATACATACATACATATGTATATATATGTATGTTTACAGCTTGGTTTACTTCTCCAGACATATTTTTCATTGGAAAAGATTATCCCAGAAATCATTCTACATTATTCAATACGAGTGGTGTTTTACAAAGATAAGTCAGTTTTCATCAAAATTCATGTGAGAATTCTTTTGAGAGTCATATCAGAAATTAATTTTGTGCAATAAAATCCTTCGAGCCTGTTTCTATTTTTTTAAATAGAGGATATATGTAAAACAATGTTAAAATTAAGCTATAGATTTAAATTAAGAAGTTGGAATAGAAACAATTCTGACAATTACCTTTTTTTTTCACCAACATATTTAAAGTTTGTTGCAGATGCCTTCTAATACTTTTGCCTGAAGAATTTATGCATGTAGCTATAGAGAACAATGTGATACTTAACCAAAGAGCACTGCAAGAAGAGGTTTCCACAGGGAGTGCTGCTGTTGTAGACTTCGATAATTCAAAGTATAAAATTACAGAGCATGTACACAAATTGTATGTGTAATTAGTAAAATGACAGCTTGGTGAAAAAATAATCCAATCCATTCTTCATTAGCTTTCTATGCTTCTGTCCTCATCTTTTGTTGAAAATGCAGTATTTGTCTCAAAAAGGCTTTGCATTCAAAGAAACATCAGATATTCTGAACTTTTAATCTCACCTCTGGCAAGGAAAGTATTAGTAGGATTGCAGATTGCTGTATCACACATTGTCATCTAAACTCCCCTGACAGTCCTTGAAGAGTAACTGCCATTTTCCTTATGCATGAAAAAGAATATTTTATCATCAAAATTGCCCAAAGGACAGGAAATATCTTCTACAATATCTTCTGTCTACTTTTCTCAGCTTGGAGAAGAAATCTAATAAAAGACAGTTCACACTCTTGATTTAAGACGTTATTCCCTTGAAATTAGGCAGATGTTAAAAGAATTATAACCAAAGAGCAGTGTTCATATCTTTGTAATATCAAGAAAAGATGAATTAAGTTTAAAGATTTCTAAATATTTCATAGGTCTTTATGAGCTAATTCTCCTTACCCACTTTCAGTAAGCAGGGAAGTTTTTCTCAAGTATTAAAAAGCAGATGAGCTAATGTTTATGTTGAGAGTATGAGTACATCACAAATAAAAATGCCCCTGTTCCTATTCTAAATGCTTCATTTTCAAATCCTTCTGTTTCTTCACTTCTCTGCTATTGAATATCTTCTCATTTATAGCTCCGTTACAGTTTTTGACCGTTATTGAGCACAGTGATATAGGAAGCCAGACTTTCCAGACCAGGATCCATTACCGTGCGAAAGATACATTTGAGCTCACGTATGGAAATTAAAAGGTGTAGGGGTCTGTCTGAAAAATGACATTTTTGCATAAACCACAGTTTCTAATACATCCTCCTCTGCTTCAGAAAGTGTGATAAGAGCCAAGCAGAGGTGGGTGCTCTCTCATACCTGCATAATCTGAACTTTATCTTCAGGGAGCAGGTAACCAACTGCTACTCTGCAGTCTTTGATCAAATTTCCAGATAATCATGTAAATAATAGTATGTCCTGCATCACCTAGGTATTCTGATAATAGCTGCAGAAGATCTCTCTAATTTACAAAGAATATCAAATACAAATAACATTTTATTTACTAACCAAGNGAAGTTTTTGGCTGCTGTTGTAAGTCATAGCTTAGCTCCAGTTATTTAGGAATAACCAGCTAGAAGAGATTCAAAGGGGTTATGCAAGTTTGATTCACTCCAGCTTTTCATTTTCTCTTCATCTGCTTTCATCAAGATCCCCTGAGCCTAAATGTGCAGCCATGCTGCTGCTGTACTGATTGTCTGAGCCAAGTTACCAGCCACCAGCCACCATGGCCCCGGCAGCACTCAACTCAACCTGACCCAGCCTGTGAGAGTCGGTCAAAGGATCAACCAATGAGCTGCCATGTCCCTGGAGGTGTGTTGCATCCTCCTGTGAGTTGTGGGCTCACCAGGGCTTCACTATGAGCGAGGTCTAACCTGGCCTTTGTACATCTATGTGAGCAATAATATATTTCACATATAAGTAAATATGCCAACAGCTTGTGATCTGCAAAAATGGTTGGTGAAAGGCAGACAATTGCTGCTATGCTAACTTTGAAATTGATTATTGAATGCAACATATATACATACATACATATGTATATATATGTATGTTTACAGCTTGGTTTACTTCTCCAGACATATTTTTCATTGGAAAAGATTATCCCAGAAATCATTCTACATTATTCAATACGAGTGGTGTTTTACAAAGATAAGTCAGTTTTCATCAAAATTCATGTGAGAATTCTTTTGAGAGTCATATCAGAAATTAATTTTGTGCAATAAAATCCTTCGAGCCTGTTTCTATTTTTTTTAAATAGAGGATAGATGTAAAACAATGTTAAAATTAAGCTATAGATTTAAATTAAGAAGTTGATCAAATTTCCAGATAATCATGTAAATAATGGTATGTCCTGCATCACTTAGGTATTCTGATAATAGCTGCAGAAGATCTCTCTAATTTACAAAGAATATCAAATACAAATAACATTTTATTTACTAAGCAAGTTTTTGTAGAACAAGTCACTAAAATAACTAGCTTGCACTACCATTTTAAGTTGATACTTGATTAACAATGCTTTGATCCTAAAACTAATATGCGTATTTCAAGCTAATTCTTTTCCTTTGATTCTGATCATGTCTGGTATTTTTATTCAAGTCCTACTTCAAAAAGTTCCATGATGAATAACTGCAGAGTTTTAGAGTTCATGGGGAAGTTTGGTAAGTTTTTGTTTATTGTTGCCAATAAAAGATTTTAAAAGGTGGCTTTAAATCCTAGAAAAGAGAAGTAAAACTTTTTTTTCATGATTGTTAACCTAATATCCTGCACTTGTCTCGTAACCCGTGAATGGTGCATTTTGTCATAGTATTAAAAATTACTGCAAGGAAGAAGAGNTTCACTTCTCTGCTATTGAATATCTTCTCATTTATAGCTCCGTTACAGTTTTTGACCGTTATTGAGCACAGTGATATAGGAAGCCAGACTTTCCAGACCAGGATCCATTACCGTGCGAAAGATACATTTGAGCTCACGTATGGAAATTAAAAGGTGTAGGGGTCTGTCTGAAAAATGACATTTTTGCATAAACCACAGTTTCTAATACATCCTCCTCTGCTTCAGAAAGTGTGATAAGAGCCAAGCAGAGGTGGGTGCTCTCTCATACCTGCATAATCTGAACTTTATCTTCAGGGAGCAGGTAACCAACTGCTACTCTGCAGTCTTTGATCAAATTTCCAGATAATCATGTAAATAATGGTATGTCCTGCATCACCTAGGTATTCTGATAATAGCTGCAGAAGATCTCTCTAATTTACAAAGAATATCAAATACAAATAACATTTTATTTACTAACCAAGTTTTTGTAGAACAAGTCACTAAAATAACTAGCTTGCACTACCATTTTAAGTTGATACTTGATTAACAATGCTTTGATCCTAAAACTAATATGCGTATTTCAAGCTAATTCTTTTCCTTTGATTCTGATCATGTCTGGTATTTTTATTCAAGTCCTACTTCAAAAAGTTCCATGATGAATAACTGCAGAGTTTTAGAGTTCATGGGGAAGTTTGGTAAGTTTTTGTTTATTGTTGCCAGTAAAAGATTTTAAAAGGTGGCTTTAAATCCTAGAAAAGAGAAGTAAAACTTTTTTTTCATGATTGTTAACCTAATATCCTGCACTTGTCTCGTAACCCGTGAATGGTGCATTTTGTCATAGTATTAAAAATTACTGCAAGGAAGAAGAGGAGACTGACTGATACTGCAGCTCAAGAGAATTGATTTTCAGAGAATTAGTGCAAATGTACATGTTTTATAGAGACAGAATTCATTTCACACTTTGGAGATTTGATTATCATCTTGTGTCATGCATGAGGATTATGCAATTTTTTGAATCTTGTATGCTATGTGAAATCTTATGCTTTGTCCATATGGGTGGGTAGTTTTTCTTCATGCACTATCATTATTCCAGTTAGCTAGTACAAGAGAAAAATCTCCATTGTAATTTGTCAAAGCTGTCTCTTTAAAGATGCGTACAGATCTATACCCTGCTAATTTCTGCGGAAGTCTCAGTCGTCAGCCTGCTTGCTGTATAAAAATAATGCTAAAATTGCCAGTGAACCATAGCAAAGAAGTTCATGTTTCTGCTTAGAGTTGCAAATTATTTGCACAATGGAAAGCCCAAGGCAGCTGTGGCTGGGGCACCAGAAATGGCAACAGTTACACAGGTCTGCCTGTCACAGATCAACTACAAATTGTAAACCTTACACTCTTTCTTCAACATACATTTTAAAGGTGAATGGCCTTGAAGAAGCAGCTATTACTATGGAAGTCATTAATTTTACTAATTCAGCCATGTATTCACTTTATTTCCTGAGCAGTATCTTTCACAATTATTGCTGACATGAAACAAAAAAAATCTCCCCTATTTTAATACATTAGCTCTATGTTTTTTTAATTGACATTACATTATTAAAGTCAAATCCAGCTCCTGTTAAAATTAAATTTGGCTTTCCTGCAACTAAAGTGATAATTATATATTCTTACATATTCAAATAACACAATAATAGCATCTAATTTCCTATAGAACTAATTTTCTGTAGAATTTACTGTGTTATACATTACTTCATAATTAGCAGCAACTTGTTATATTTAATGCTTTACCTTACAACCAGGCTTTACTTACCAACTTCAACGTAAGAATGTATCTATGTAATATTAACTGAAGACTAAGTTTACAGAAATGCGTTGAGGATTTCAACTGTTTTGGGGCTTAGCTGCTATAAATAGTAGCTGCTACTAAAGGGCCGAAAAGATCATTTTTATAATGAAACTTTTTATGCAAGAAGTGTATTTTTACGTTTGGTGAAAAACTGGTGCATGTACTCAAGGGCAACATTTCTGAGGATTTCTGGTTGGGAGGTTTTGATGCAATTAAAAGAAAAAGGTAGCGAAGATAATTGTGTGTTCTGACTATAACAATAGCATCTTGCTCTACGTGTATATTGAAAAGCACCAGATTTTATTAATCTATTCTAGGAAACTAGTTTTAATGTTCTCAATTTAAGATAAAGAAAAAAAATCCTCAACATAACAGACAAACGTAATGCATTTATTTTTTTGCAGAATATAACTGAAACTGACAATTAGCTGCATTTCAACCATAACAAATTATTGTTCCATAAACCAGAACTAGCTTGTCAAAAGTCTTCAGGACTCAGTATTTCCCAAAGGATTTGACTACTCAGCAGTACTTTTCAATTTTGAAAGGACAGCTTTCAGTGTATTACAATTTGTTTAGCCTTTCCTTGCTTCTCCAGAAAGGTGTATTAACTTGTGCCCCTAAAGGCCATGTCGAATCATGCAGAACCCAAAAGATTTCTTCCTAGCCAATAACTGACAGAAATGCTCCTGCCATCATTATTCTGCTCTGTTGAGATGTCAAAGTACAGCCACCTCTAAAAGATTAAAAGGAGAAATCATGAGCAACTCATTAAGAAAGGGGGAACCACTCAGTCATTTCTGCTTTAAAGTTATCCTTCAATTCAGGCAGCATAATTTCATTTGTAGGCTGTAGTTAAAGCTATAATGGGGTTTTGACTATATGGCAGACTTACAAGGTGGGTTTAGATTGCTTCTTTAGAAACACTGGTGGTAATAGAAAGTGTCAATAATTTTTCAGTGGGAAAAACAGTGAAAATAGACGAGTCATCGCATATTGAAATATTTCTTTGCCTAGGTTGGAATTTTATATAACTCGCAACCTCACATGTACAAGAAGCTGTTGCTGGAAGCATTTATGTACTCTGGATTGGTGCCTAAGATATTTCCTCTCTATTAAGATGGTAACACATGCACACACATAAACAATGTAGGCTTTGTCTTCACTGCTTAAAAAAGCTTAATGTGTGTCTGTGTGTGGCTCTTACCTTAAGGTAAGCAATGTTTTTCACCCATCCAGAGCAAAAAATAAGGAAAAGGAAACATTTGGCTTACAAAAGAGAGGAACATGATGACTTTAAACCAAATTTGGAGAGTAAGGCTGATCTTGGTGAATTTACCTCAAAATGAAAGTAAAAGAACGTATCATCACTACATTAATCTTAATGTAACTCCTTCATAATCTCAAAAGGCAACTTATTTTTCTTAAACAGAAGTGCTTGTTGTCTCAAAGAATTTCTTATTTCTTATCTAATTTCTTTAACTTATCTCAGAGGCCCTTCTCACCGCCTTTAGATCCAGGATGAGTCATTCAAACAGAAATTAATTAACAGATCCCAGAAAGACTAACACCTGCTAGTAGGATCTTGGCATTCTCTTAGGATTTTTTTTAGATTAAGTATTCATCTAAATATTTAAAAATATTATAGTCCAATATTTTCTTTTGATTAGTTCCAGATCGAGCAAAGAGCCATACAGGGCTGTTTTCTCCAAGGATCTCCAAAAATAACCATTTGGACTAAAACAAAAATGAGAGAAGTTTCCCTCACATACAAATAATTAGTTTTCTCCTGTAAACACAAAACAGCAAAGAAATTTCTAAGACTTTCCTTCACTGTAGACTCTTGTCAGGCTCAGATGCAAGTTTAGCACATGCCTTGTGCACAACTGTTTTGTTTAAGCCAGGGTCAGCTGTCCCTTGGCAGTAGGGTAGATCCAAACTAATGTGAAATGTTACTCCCAGGATAATAGCAGTGAAACCACATGCAACAGGCAGTAGTGACAGCCACGATGGGCTGGTCCATCCCTAGGCACTCATCGCTCTGCAGAACTCTGGCAGTGAGGCTGCTGCTGCACATCAACCCAGTTTGCCATTTGAGTTTTCTCTAACATTTCTCTCTTTTGTGTTAGATATCACAGAAGAGTAAGCACTGATAAACCCCAGGAGCAGTGAAGCTCTTCCTCAGGCCAGGCTCATGCTGCAAATGTCTACTGGCAAACATGCAGGAGTGATCTCTGACTGATACACCTGTTTTGGCAAGAGCTCTTACATAGATGCAATTAAAATGGCAAATCTGTACTTTCATTGTGGCTAGTTTTAGTCTTTATTCCTGAGTTCCCAGGAATGAACTGCACTGGCTCATATGGCACAGTGCAACTGCCAACTACATCCAAATTCGGAAGTTTTAGCAACTTCCTTATACAGACCTTACCTGTACTGAGGAGCCCCTCCTTTCCTATACTACACTGTACAGATACCATCCCTCCTCCTCCTCTTCAAATTTTGAGTTACACCATATGCAGACAGCAGCAATGACTCTGATGTAATTGATACTTTCTGCTTGCTGACTTCACTATTTCAGAAGTTCTGCTTTAGTATATCAAACATCTGACCTCCTGTTAAGGAAAATGAGTCTCAGAAGTTTTACTAAAAATAACTGTTATCAGATAAATCTACTTGCAACCTTAGGGGTTTTTTTGTTTTTGCCACTAGTACGCTCCTTCACATTCTAAGTTCTTGCTGCAAGCACTAATTTGACTGTTATAAAGTAGAAATTGATGAGGAAATAAAAACATTTAGTATTTTTAAAAAAACAACACCTGTTACAGCTTACCTGAAGCACGGCAAGACAAGTCACTCTGCAGTGCAGCCAAACTGGTCAACTCCTCTGCAGTAGTTATGCTTACTCCATTGCTGAGAAATTATTACTAGATCTTGTCACCATTAAGAAGTTAATATTTTCCTTTTTCTTCAACAGCAACTTTGAAATACAAGGAATTATTTATGGCAAAGCTTCTAAGATAGTGTAAATTAATGGAATTACTGTAAAAGCAAAAAAAATCAATATTGCCTGATGATATGCCCCTATAGTTATACCACCTGGATGCTGAGCTGTAAGGTAGACCTCTATCTGTCTTTTCTGAGATGTGCTGTAATTAAGCAGTTCAAAAGATTTTTCATGTTCAAACTTGGGTATCACTAGTGAGGTTTTAGTTTTCCTCCCTGTGCCTTTTCTTTGTTGATAATCAGGAAAATATATTTGGATTCGCATAAGAACACAACCCTGCTGTTTACTAGGAGGTTTCTGGAGTGCCTGGCTCCAGCTCTGCTGACTGGCAGGAAGCTGACCTCAGAGAGGGGAGGGGTATTCTGCGTACTGTAGAGCTTCACACACATCACAGAGATGCTGCTGTGGTGTCATGATAAAAAAATGTTGGCTTTGTTGGTAGTGGTCAATACTGCAAAATTACTCCTGACATTTCTGCTGCATATTTTTCGAAGAAATCTGTTTCAGTCTTAGACTGTGCTTTTAATTGAAAAAAAAAAGCCTTCCATCCAAAGAGCTTACTTAAGATTATATTTGTTTAATATATTGGTTTGTTCAAGGAAATCTCAAAAAAAAGATTAGATGTGAGCATTATGTTTATCAAGTAGGCCTATGTCTGGATTAGATTATAATTGTCTTCCATTCAGTTACTCAAATATTTTCCTGATCACTCATCAAGAATATTACGTTATCCCTTCTTCTTGTGGTTTCTTTTTGCTTCCTTGTGGCTGGAACTCTAATTTTCCTTCTGATAAAAGCCTGTGGCTTTCATTTAGTTTGTATACACTAACTAAACAGCACACAGGCACTGAGATATTGTAAGCTTAACAACTATGAAATAAATCCTTCCATAGTACGTAAATACGCGCATGGGTATGGATATATGTGACCATCAGAGCACAATGTTGTGATTAATGTCACTTAATACCTGGATCTGGATAACCGGAACACAAGCAACTGACATGGTTACTGTTCAAACATCATTCCCATTTTATTAACACCAGGGCTACTGGAGTCCTGCAAGTGAAGTAGAGCAGGACAGGAGTCCTGCTTCTGAGCTCAAGCTGAGGCATATAACCTGCGAAGGCTGCCAAAGCCATTGGGAAATTGTAGTAATGCTGAATGGTTATGGCAGCCAAAACTTGCACTCAGGCTCTGCTGCAGGAACAAAGAAAGGAGTGGGATATTAAATCTAGAGGGATGCAATTAATAACTAACATTTCTGTAGATCAAGAAAGGGACAAAGACCTTGCAGCCCTCCATGTCTGACTTCTAGGAGACTGTCTCTGAACATTAATATCCTATTTGTCTTGGGAACAAAATGAATCTGAGTGGAATTATCTAATAATGGTAGAAGAGTTTTGCGATTGTAGTCCTGAAGCAATTGGGTAGAGCCAGCTAGCTCATTTTTCCAGACTCAAGATGGTTTGTTTTCTTTTTTTCAGGGTATTTTGTTTTTAGGAGAGTGCAATATTGGATGAGTTTTGTGCTGAATTCATTATCAGTGTAGATTAGGACTGATTAGAGTATCACTGTCGAATTGTATCTAAGGGAGGACTGCTAACTGCCTCATCTATGACTTTCCATCAGAGTTAGGTGAGAAGTGGGTGCCAAGATGCAAAGGTCTGCTATTACAGCAGCAGCTGTAAGCATGCACAGTAGCAGAACCTGGATAAACTTACCGGCAAAAGCACTAGAAAAACTATCAATATGGAAATAAGCAACTATTTTTTTCTAAGACTTGCTTTATTATCAAATACTATAGGTTATTTTTTGCATGGTTTTGAATCAAGCTGAGGCTTACACAAGCATTTCAGTTTAGTGAAACAGAGTTTATAGCTTCCCTGTGTCATCAGTGCCAGTATGGAATACAACCAGGTAGGAAATGAATTACTGCTCTGTCCAGGAAGCAGATTCCAGACATGTATCATTGTTATTTGTTGATGAGCCAGTGTTGCTGGGCCTAGTAATACCATTGCCACTTATATCCAAAGAAGATGGATCAAGGTTTAGTATGCAATTCAGGTGATACCTTTGCAATCCCAGGCAACTGCAGTTTGTTTTAAGTTGCAAAGTTTTTGCAGAACTTAGTTTAAATGAACTTACAGCAGTCTTCATCTATGATATTTCCTGGATCTCCATTTTTTCGTAAATTTTGCATTCCCCCAGTAAAAAAAAATCTTCATTTCTCTTCTCCTGTATGCTTTCCTTTATTCCTCACTGTGTGTTTATTCATAGTCACTAAGATTTCTTCCACTAAGTATGCCTTTCTGGATCAGGCTAGAGCTTTCTGAGAAATATATCACACAAATAAAGCAATAAGATAAAATGTTGTGTATTCCAGGAAAAGCAGATGCAGGAAATTAAGTCATTGATTAAAAAAAAACCAACCTGGAAATAGAGGGAATTTTTTACTGTTTGTGATACATAAAATCTGTGAAGAATATTATCTGCTTCATGTAACTTTCTGTGATGCCTTGGGCAACATTTTTACATATGGGTACCTTCTGATCATCTTCCAAAGTCAGCTTTGCTCAGATAAAAACAGTGTTTAAATGAATTGACTGTGGTTTGAATTGTAAAAGAAGTCACTATTCTCTTTTGGAGACTTGTGCATTTTACATAAAATGGGTTTGGTGTTTAAGCTGACTATGCAAAGCTAGTTTACCAGGAAATATCAATAAAATCACTATTTTGATCCAGATGGTTCTTTTCTTCAGCATAAGCAACTCTGCAGCAAGTCTGCCCCATTTGTGCTGCCCTTCAGCTAACTACCCTTGGGACACTCTAGACTGCTAGACTAAGGACGTAGTGAAAGCTTTTATATAAAAGTAACTGTATGGTATTTAATTTTTATAGCTCATAAAGATATTCAGAATTATTTGCCTTCTTTTTTATTATTATTTGTTATTTTGGAAAGCTTTGTTTTGTACAGAGCTGTTATGAATAGACTCAGCAGCCAGTAAATCCATTGGGCCCTCCACAGACTAGAAAAACATCTGCCTGTTCTGCCATGCTCAGAATGGGCTCTAGAGATTTGCCTGACTCAGACAAAATGAGAATACACACTTCTTTGACAAGCTGAAGTAACCGACTTCATAAAGCGTAATTCACTTCTAATCAAGTCTCCTCCCATTCCTACTGTATTCCAACCTCTGTCTGATGTTTCAGCTGGATCTAAATACTAATTTGCTTACATAAGTTATGTTTAATATCTTTTTAAAGCTGCTGTCCTGGTGCCTGCCTGTGAATCAGTTGTGAGACAGACCTGAACTTCCTGGTTTTTGTGTCAAAACTGCTCAGATTGTGTTTTTCTGTTTCATAAAAGCTGTTGAGTTCCAAAACCAAAAAAGATTAATAGCATATAGTGACAGGATATCATCACCCCAAATTTACTCCAGTTTTTTTTAGAAAAGTTGTCATGACTAACTTACTGTTCAGATGAGATGAGTAATAGTTTTTATGTTTTGCTTTAGTTCTAAACAGATAATTTAGGAGGGAGCTAAACCCATTTTGTTGGTTTTGGGGTTTATTTCATTTATTGGAAGGGTATTGTTTCTTGAGTGAAGTTTCTTTTGGGGTTTTTTTTATTTGGTTTCTTGAACTTTGAACAGGAGGTAAGCATGAGAAGTATCAGTTTTCTGACTGTGAAGGTGGGTGGGTCACTGCTGGCAATAAAGAGTTTTTTTAAAAAGCTACGTAAAATAAAGCTTTGACTGTTCAGAACTATTTTAATGCATTCAGTGTTCTTTACAGACTGGAAGTGATGAGTACACCAAGTTACAAGTGCAGATTTCTGAGAATGTTTGGTGCAAAAATGATGTTGTTAACACTGGACAAAGAGCTGGTGCCTTTAGGGAATTAATAGCCACCAAAAAAAACCCAAACGGACTTCTTTGTCCCATAGCCCTTTTATGAGCAGATTGCTAAAATAAAAGAGGAAGGTGACAAATTGAAGAATGGACTTGAAAGTGTCCTAGTGGGAAAACTCCATCTAGGCTCAATGAAGATTTTTGTTTAATTTTTATTCAGGAGTTTAATAATTTTCTGTGACTAGCATTATTTTAGCTATCAAGGAAGTGAATATCCTTTACTGCAGTTGAGTAAACTCTGCAAGTCTATTCCTTGAACAGCTGAAGATGTCAAATAAATATGTAATCATGCAATCAGATTGAGTTCTAAAGCTGGTGAACAAACAGCTCAGGGACTTAAGAAGTACTCTTATTCACCACAGGCTTATTTTTTAATGTGATATGGGCTGCATTGCTAATCAGATGTGGTATGTTTATGTCTTTCAGATTTGCCACTGGATTATAGATTTACACGATTTTCCGCAAATAACTCAGCAACTGCTGGGTACTACCCAAGCCCGCCAAGAGCACTGCTGCCAAATGAAGAGTTAGTGACTACGAAATAGGTTGTCTGCTTTTTCCTTAAATAACCCTGTGGTCCTTACATAAACTGCTATGAAATGCTAATTGGTGAAAATGCTGTGTGATGCTTCATAAAATAGAATGATGGATTAAAGCAGACTCCTGTGTAGACTTGGGTTTCACTTGTTGCTCTAGTCCAGCCAGAACAGGTGAGCAATCTTTCCTTCTCTCTTAATCTTCTCACCACCACTAACTTTTACAAAGTGCTATTGGCTTTTCCCATGCACTGTCCAAAGGCTTCAAGAGAACTGTACTAGTAATAACTTATCCCAAGTCACGCTATATTCAAGGACATTTTCTGTGCTATCCCTATTTAAGCTGGTGCTGTTGCTACCATAAGACTCAGGAAAGACATGAACCAGACCTTCAGCCGTGTTCCATTGAGTTTTTTGCAGGCTCTGAGGAATTTATTCTCTCACTGTAAGCGTTCTTGGAGACACAGAAAGACTGAGGCCCAAAGAGAAAGATGCATTATAACCAAAAAGAGACTTGAATGGGATTTAGGCAGCTCATTGCAGACTGACAGTCCTGAAAGCCTTTGTCACATACTTTGAATTCCTAAAAGTATCTAACCAGTATTCACCAGTAAGGTTCAATACCTCAAAAGTCAGGTCTCTTCTGCAGAAAGAGGGAAACCTGTGCACAGCTTCCTTCTTACATGGATTCAAACCTACATTCTTCACCTCCTTGGGAAATATTTCCCGGGGTAGGAAGGATATAACACCCAGCTATATAAAACCAATTTTGCTAAGTACAACTGCAGCCCAGAAGAGAAGCAAAACTGAAAATGTAAACTGACTATGTGCTTTCTTGTCAGCAAATTTAAGGAAATGAGCATCCTATTCTTTGCAGATTCAGTCCCAAAGACCTGCTCTTCGGCTCTTTGGACAGAGAGCCTTTGGTAACTAACAAAGAGTAGCGGATACAAAACATGTCAAAGGTATTTGTTTAGTCAGCAGTTTTGTCTTACTGTAGTGGCAGAATTTTTGATAAATTGCCCTCAAAATTTGAAGAATAATAAACAGAAAGTTTATTTTCTTGTTTTCAAGAAAGAGTTTATTTTTTTAGGCCTATACAATTGCCAGTATACATAAAAGTAAAATGCAATATTTCCAGTTTAACATTAAGCATTGGGTTTTTTTTTTGAAAGTGAAATACTAAACAAATGAGGAAAAAAAATGAGAAAAGCTTTCCTCAAAATAAGGTGGGTGAGAAAGGAAACTGAAAATGCTCTTCTCCTTTTCGTAAATTTTAAGTTGACAGTATTTCACTTAAGAGGTAGCAGCAACTAATAGTTGAGATTATTTTGAAGTATTTAAATTAGCATTAATATCTTGTGCAGCAAATCTGTCTCATGGTAGGGATGTGATTTTTATTAAGCAGAGACATCCAAATGAAATCTTGGATCCCTGATTAAAGCATCATCTCAACATCTAACCTGAATCAAGTAATCCTCTGCAAATAATTTCTAACTAGGTTATGGTCCAAGCCAATATCGTGTACCCTTACGCTTTTGTTGTTCTGAATTTGGAACTGATTCTTGTAGGTTGGAGATTTTTTATTTTGTTTTTGGAGAAAAATAATTAAAATTGCTTTGTTAATGAAAATTAGAGCGCAAATCATCTAAGTCCTTGGTTCCTGGCATCTCAGTGGAGAAACAATATTTTTTTAAATTAAAAGATGATTCTAAGGATAGCTTGAATACAAAGCCCATAGAAGAACTATATATACAGACTTGCTCAGCTGGGAGGTGACAGTACCTGCTTCTGATGGAGGCTGTCACCAGCCATTTGCACTTGCTGCTGGAAGGACCACACAGTAGCAGAGAAAGAAGGACCACAGAAGGCTAACTATCAGCATGATTCCGTGTGCCACCACAGCCTGTGTCTGCAGGAAGACTCAGGAAAAACAATTGAAGCATTTCTCAAAAGAAAAAAAAAGAAACAGATTTCCTGTGAAATCAGGACTTAACAACTCTTACTAGTAAAAGACTCTTCTTATTCAAGAATCTTTGAAGATTATACAGGTCTTATTTCAAAGCCCTCCAAAATAAAACAGCATTTTCTTTTAGGTTAGATGAAAAGGTTTCATAAATCCAGACAGTTTTTGTGGCCTTTCCAAAGTTAATGGTGGTCTCAGTAGTTGTCAATTCAGCCATCAGTTTACACATGCTCAGCAGTACTGATGGTGGGGACCTGCCTGCCCTGAAGTGGAGATTGGCAGTGGACCAACTTTAAGATGGCTATCAGTGCTGTAATGATGGGAAAGCTGTTGGAAGTGGAGGTGGCATAGTGAACAAGGAGAAGAAACGTAGATAGCAGAAAACTAGTAGACAGCTGGTTATATTTGACATGACGGTGTATAAACACCATCCTTATTTCTCCTTTCTTTTGTTTTAACCCCTGGAAATCTCTGAAATTTCTTGGCCATTGATACAAAGATCACGGAAGTGCCTGCAAAACTATTTTGAGTATTGGCAGGGAGACATAAAGTTGTAAAGATTCATTAAAATCACCGTGTCTGGTTATATAGCCCTAAAAGCCACAGTTTTGCTTAAAACCAGAGATGAATACCAAGTCTCCTTTGGTGTCTGTTTTGGTATGAAGAACATATGTCTGAATTTTAAAATAAAGATAATTTATTTCTGAAAAATATATATGTTGTCTGAATTTACTTTGTATCTGAGTGGCAAAGTAAAAAACCAGAAGACCATCATGAAGCAGTGTGAGGAGAGTTTCATGCCATAGCTTCAAACAAAGCAAAATTTGATTCACTCAGAATACAATATATATAAATCAATCAAAAACTATATGAATTAATACCTTTAATAAATTAATGACTTTAATGCCTATAGGGAAGTCAGCTTTGATGCAAAACAGAGTTCACTGCAAGTGCTTCCTGAATAGTGGTTGACCCAGGAAACTAAAGGCTTCTTAATCCCCAGTGAGTAAAAGTTAAATGAACACATGCAGACAGCTTATCCATGTCCCCTGGACATAAGCCTTTCTGAGGCTGCTGCTTCCCCAAGCTGCTAGGGCTTTCCAGCTCGTCTAAGTCCCAGGTATGTGACAGTAAAAACATCTATAAAATGAGGGCACAGTAACATGCAGCCGGGGGAAGAGGGGTTATACATAGATGTGCAACAGGAAGATCTGGGTTGCAGAAGGGCTTCAGGTAAGGTGGCTGGTCCTCTAGTGTCCCAGGGCTTGAGACATTTGCCTGTCCCCCATAATGACCTGTAGTGCTCCAAATACTATCTGTGCTCAAATAAATAAGGCTTAGCCCTGCCCACGTTGCCTAGTGTGATGTTTTATAGTAGCAGTTGGCTATAAAAATGAAAACAATATGACCATTTCACAAGTGTCAAGTGAAAACAGTTCCTGCCACGTCGTCCTAGATCATATTTTTGCCAGCAGCTGTACAGGCTCCAAGGTTTTTAACAGTTTTTTTTACAGATACTTTAGAAATTGAATAAATGAAACAATTTACTAGAAAACTGGAGTTTACTTATTGGTTGTTGTATTTTAAAATAGGGTGCAGAAAATCATATACGTCACACAATACACAACACTGATCTTTATTTGAAGAAAAATAGATACAAATCCTGACCTAGCCCCAAGTCACTGGCCCTAGTGCACCCGGGATCAGATCTGGGTACTAGCAGATTGGAAACCATGTAATAACCTAGTAAAGGCAGGGTTATTGAATATCACAACTGAGACTGCTTGAATTCAAAACTGTTTACCTGTGCTTTCCTGAGAAACCATCATTTTCCTATAAACCTTGGCTTACCAGCAGTTCTAATCCAATCTCAGAGAGGAGTAGGGTATGGCCAGCACTTACTGCCCTAGCAAAGCAAAAGTGTTCCAACCTAATCTTGTAGTGCTTCTCTTTCCTATGGATGCATAGTCATATTTTCTAGCTATGTGGAACAATATACAATTTGCAACCATTTTTCTTACCATCAGTACTAATGTTGTTTTACATTTCTTACAGTTGCCTTGTTTGAATTATTTGGCTGAGACTTGTGTAATCATATACCAAATAAATATTGTAGCTTCACCTTTAATTCTTTCCTCCTGGAGCCAAGTATGCATTAAATCCTGCCAAAGCAAGTGACAGTGTCAGAATATACAAATTAGCAGAGAGACGCCAACAGTGGGAAGGCAGCGTCTGAGATTCCATGTCAACCTTCTTTTGTCACCACAGGGAACAAAAATGCAGTAAGCATAAAATACACTTTTGTACACAACCTTGATGTTTTACAGTACAGTTTCTTAGGAAGTTGAGTTTAGAAATAAGAGTTGCTACTGTGCAAATGCACCATAGAGTCAGGATCTGACAGAAAAATGTTGCTTCTGACTTCCCTAGCAAGGGGGCGCAGCATGGGGCAGCCCGCTGCTCCTCAGCATCATGGAAGGAGTAAAACAAGTTTTCTCATACATTTCAGCGACTGACTTTCAAAACAAAATATGCCTCTCTCTGTGCACATACTTGGAGGCAGGTAATATTTCAGCTGGAACACAGCATCAGATTTAGGAGGCAAAGCATATAGCTGAGCTACAGGTACATTATCTGCTGAGAGTGCCGGCTATACTGGTATAATGGTGTGGTCACAGACATCTATTGTTAACAACTGCACAAGAACTAGCCCTTTCAGCAGGCATGTAGCTGATCCAGAAGCCTCTGGGGAAAAGGCTGAATCCCATTATAAATTCAGTTGCCTGTAATTTTGTTTTCTGCAATTTTAAATAAGAACACCAAACCTCCTCAGTGAGTCACAACACAGAGAAAATTAAAACATATTAAAAAAAGGAAAGGTTTTTTCCTCTGAATGCTTTTGGTGCAAGAAACAAATCCCGCTTTTCCATAAGCATTATAAATAGAAACACTTAACTTGAAAACAGAGCCTGGATTAGAGCCAAAATAAGATGGAATCCGGGAAGTTAAACAGACTCAGACATTTCAACTCAAAATGTTTGCCAGAATCTTTACAGGGCAAATGGGGGATTCCTATCTACAGATCAATGGACTAGTACTGTGGCCAGCATGACCAATCATTTTCTTGAATTTAGGACAAAGGTTCAAGGAAAATGTTCTCAGGATGAGGTGGGTACCCATGACAATTCTCTGGCAAGCATGGCAAGACCACAAGGGTTTTGCAGCTGACCAGATGTCACAGTTCACAGAAGGGCAAACATCTGAAACACTGCATCTAACTTCTGCCTCCGATGCAGCTAACCTGATTTAATCAGAACTGTGCCAACATATCCCTCATGCTTCCCACTCAAGCTGCTGGAGTGCATACATAGTTCTCACACATGGTCATAACGATGTTTAAATACTTGCATGGTCATAACGATGTTTAAATACTTGCACTTGGGTGAGAAACCAGAGTAGCCACTTCAAAATGGTGTTATGGCTTCAGCCCCTTTTGCAAATTACAGGGTGCAAAACACAAAATGGGAGCAGCACAAATGGAACAGCAGCTCAGATGACCAGGAAAAGCAGAGTGTGCCAGCCAGAGAGGTACTTCTATTTCCTGTTAGCTACTGTATGTTGAGTACATACCCTTCTATTTCCTCTTACAAGGCTGAAGACTTGTGTTCATTTTAAAAGTGAAGAGAATAACAAACCGTGTTACACTGTATACAAGAGAAAAAGAAAAAAAGTGTTCCTGTTCAACATTTGTGAGAGTAGTCTTTTCCGGGTACATCTTAGGAAAACAAATCCATTAACATTCAAAAGATGTTCCTCTATTGCAAAACTAATGTAACTCTGGAAACTGTGACTCCAGGCATATAATAAATTTAAAATAAAAAGTATAGGTGAATATAGAAACTCCTCTCTTGCCTTAATTCAAAAGAATACCTGAGAATGGCCATTTTCTTGCTACACCATCCCCCAAGACCTCAGGAATTTAAATGGGTACTCCCAGGTGCTGAACAGACTGCAGTTTATATTAATCTAAAGAAAGAAGATGCCATTGTAAATTTTGTGAAAAGAAACAATGATCTGAAACTGAGAGATTAAAAAAAATATATTGACAGAAGGCTTCTGTCTGGAGGATTGCTGTTGAAGCAGCTGCAGTGGTGTTAGCAGCAGTGAAACTGACTCTCCCTGTTTCTTCCCTCAGAGTTGTCCAGAAAAAAAGGGCATGAGTGCCCACACATATATACACATGATCAGGCAGTAATTAAGGGCTAGGATCCCATGATATGGGAATGCAGAAACTAAGGGAATGAGGGAATTATCCACATTTCATGAGAACTGTGGGGGTTTTAGGTCCCTTCAACAAACTAAGCATTCCTAGGCAGTAAGCATGGAAATCTCTAGATCAGTAGTAGACAAGTGATGAAAAATGGAGTATAGGTGAAGTTAAAGGAGGATAAAGTTGAGGATCAGCATAAACTGACATTAATAGCTCAACAGGGTAATAAATGGCTAAAAGGTATCTAGGAACAGAGTTTGCATATACTTACAGTAAAAAATAGCTAACTAAATATACTCATTATGTGGGGTTTCCCTCCTTCCTCTAACCTTTCTCCTGTTATTTTGCAGGATTTGGAGATAACTTGGTACATTACTGATATTAATCCTTACACAAAATTAGCAAAAAAAGCCCCCAAAATTTGTAACCTGCAGACAATTAAATGAATTTAAGAAAACAGATCTGATAACTACCATTAAGATGACCATTGTTAGATAGGTATTATAAAAAGGAGTTATGAAAGTATTTGCGTGCATGTATACACATATGTGCACACATTCAGAAATCATTGCCATGAGAATGCACCGCCAATGATTAATGAGTACGGATGTGTGTATGAGTGAACAATTATGAGGTGTTTACAGGGGGCCCTGAAATACTCCATAGCAGAGCCCTTGAAAGCACAGGAACAGGATGATACCAGAAGCCCCAGATCAAGACCTGCAATAACCAATTTCTGATGCACACTAGTGCAACAACATCATGAAGCCCCGAAAACTAGAAGCAGAGACAAAGCTGCCTTCAAGAAGTATGTATGGCTACAATGAGAGCAATCCATTGGTGAGCACCATTGCTTCAGAATCATATGTGTAGTATGGATCATTATGGCATCCTCTAGTGCAACACATGTGTTATATTTACGTGAAAAGTAATTTCTAGTGCCTGTTTGTTTTTCATCTAATATCTCATCTTTGAGTCCTGGCTGCAACTAGGACACAGTAAATGAGATGGTTACAAACAGAAATGTAGAGTCAGAGACCAGTTCAAATACAATCTCCAAGATACCTTTTTCATTGACACATCTCTGGAGTAAGGAGGGAGATACACAACAGTGTAAGACACAGTAATTGGGGGTGGGGATAAGCAAGCAACTTGTAAATATTTTCATGAATTCCAGCAGTTGTTTAGTTGTCTGCTTGGCTTTCCACATATTAAATGACTCCTTAAAATAAGTGGATTCTAGCCTTAAAAATTCCATTCTTTGGAAACACTGCATTACAAATGGAAAACATTATTGCAACATATCTGGCATCCAGAAAGGGAGATTGTGGCCATCAGCTCTCAAGAAGCACTGACAAAGTCCATCTTTAGGAGGTCTTCATACTCATACTTCATACTCTCAGTATGAGCATTCTTGGTTTATGCTCCCCAGGGGAACATTTGATATACATCATAGCAGAAATTTAGAAGGAAAAAAGTATACATGTTGAGAAAGGTCACACATTTGAGAACACAAAGCAATTCAGCTGAATAAAAAGCCACATGCTGCTGGGTGCCCCCCCTCTACAACCTGCTGTGATCATCATCAGAGAAAAGAAAGCATAAGCGCTAAAGGAGTAGGATAGTTACATGATACAACAGCTGCTAGGAGGAGATAACCTTAAATCCTGTTCAAGTCTACAGTAATGTAAAAGCAATAAAAATGATGTTTTCCTACTGCTGTCAGAACAGATTGTGCTATTGAAAGGCACAGACCAGATGATACATGTAATTTTTTATTGGATTCAGGTAGTTTTTGATATTTCACAGTAAGTACTCATGTACCTCCTTTATGGCTGATGTCTTCCTAACATGTCTGAGGACCTGAATCTGTCTCTGCTCTCAAATGTTTTACCACTCTTCACAGAGGTTACTGATGCTGCAGCTGCCCATTCACTAAGAAATCTGCAGCAATTTTGTTCTCATCTGTCTTTCTGCCTGCTGGCCTTAGGCTAAACCAGGATGAACACATGGTGAGAGCAAGAAAAAGGGGAAGAGAGGAAATGTAAAGCAGAGAAAGATGTTCCATTTACATACAAAGAAATGCTGTTTAGCAAATAGATCTTGTGTTTTCCCCTTCCAGCAACCTCACTGATACTTTGACTATCACAATGTAGAAAAGTAAAACTGCAGCTTGTAGGGAAGAGAAGCATTTCCAGTCTGTAGATCCAGAAGCAGACAAAGGAGGTAAGCATTTGTTGCACTAATGCATCCTTCCAGTCCCATAAATGTACCTGACATCTGATAGAACTGTAAGAAACAACTGGCTAGGTCTTTCTTTGAGAGAAATTACTTTGCACCACATTAAATGTGCCCCTGCCAGAAAGATATCCTAATGAGCTTAGACAGGATTTCCAGATTTCCAACCGTTTCTGATTCTCAGGACTAATTTCACGCCACTCCTTTTCATTACCTAGTTTTGGAACAGTGACTGTTTCTGCCTATTGCTTGCACAGTGAGCCAGAGCCCCAAATCCCCAAGTAGTAAATGGTATGAATCATGCAACACACTCATAAACTTGAAGGACATAGTAAGAATGACAACAAAGTTAGCACAGTCTCATCCACACCCTGGCTGAAAAAGAGGAGACAGCCAAAATTCCCCCCATATGAGGAATTGGGATAAGTTTTGAAAATCAGAGCTGTTTTCATGTGGTACTAATAAAGTCCAGGGTAAGAGTTGGGCAGAGCAGTCCAGATCAAGGAGAGCAGGGTGAGCATTATGCACACATACCCAGATTCACAGTTCTGCAATTCAGCTACTACAAGAGTTTGGTCTAGCACTCTTGTCCTAAAGATTTCAGGTCACAGCACTAAGATCAGAAATCATCACAGCTGGGCACAAAAGGCAAAGGGAACATAAGGGTTGCGACCATAAGAAAATTAATTGTTTTGGAGGATTAGTGAAAGAATTCAGGGAATTTTGTATTTTTCTCTCTTTTCATTTGAAGAGCTCTGTCCCTTAATGACAAATGTAGAAGTGCCTCTTACATGGAAATTACTAACCAAACAGATCTCATAGATAATAGGACTTCAGTGATGGGGAGATACTTAACATCCTCCCACTCAACATACGCATATATGTAGAGGAAAAATAAAGATAAAAAACTGTTGCATAGGCTGCTCAGGAAGAAAAAGAGATCAGCCAAAGCTGTGTATATGGATCAGACTGAATGACATACAGCTTCCCCCTTTAGGCTAAAATCTTCAGTCACAAAGTCACAACTTCAGTCACGACTAAGTGAGAAATAAAGGCTTTAAAATGTATGAAGCATTAGCAGACATTTCATATCCTTCAGGAAGGATGAGCCCTACATCACTGGCTTCATGCAGCCCTGCTGTCTTCCTTTCTCATTGCCCTAGCACAGCAGAAGAAGGTTGTTTCCTCTTCATGTCCTCATGATTCAATTCATCAGTGCAGCAGGAAAATAAAGCACAGTTGCCCTCCCTGCAAGCCAGATAACCACAAAATCTTTCTGAAAGTTTTCCATTCTTGAGCATCATTTACTATAAGGGGAGGGAAAGGCCAGATGTTATCAAAATCTCGTAACAAATAGCTGGTTGCTCACAATGACTCTGATGCAGCAGACAGTTTCAAGACTTGCACTGGATATTTTGATGTCTAAGACAGTAAATTCTGTGTGTGTGACCTAGAAAAAATGCAGCTGTTGGAAAAGGGCAATATTTCCTGTATACATTTGGCTCACTCACACAGTAACCAGATATTTCATGTTCCTGGTAATGTTGTTGCCATAAAGGGCAAGGAAAAATAAAGGGCATGTGATATATGAACAGAACAGTTTCTGATCTGAATAGTTTTCGAACAATTTCCATGGAACATTCTCTGCATAACCTGGCCAAGTCAATGGTCTTTAGCTCCAAAATGGCAAATTTAGCCCCTTTCCTAAATCTACTCTGGAGCAATGCCACCTGAAAGGTGAGTTTGTGTTGTGTGTTTTGATATCACATGATGTCATTTAAGCGAATGACATCTATGAAAATTGTTAATCTCAATGGGAAATTTCCAATTTAAAAAATATATTAAAAAAAGAAGGAAGGAAAAAATTACCCAGGATTCTGATTCTCGAGAGCAGAGATGTAGTGGGAAAATTCAGGGACAGAAGCACCAAGTGAGTGGAAACTGTACGATGGTATGTTACTGAGTCAGTCATTTAAATTAACTTTATTTTTGGTGGCAAGAAGAGGACTTGATTTATCACACCCTAAAGTAGACAGTTAAAACAAGTCAGATGAATTCTGTTCTGAAACTACTGGTTTTTTTCTCTGCAGTTATAAAGTCTAGCATGACTAGATCAGAGGTGGTTATCAGCCAAGTACAGAACAAAAGTGCGTGACACGTTCAGAGGTTAGATGGATCCCACCCAGATTTTCTGCTCCAGACTGATATTGTGTCATTGTTTAATTGTTTTCTTCTTGCTGTCATCAGCAACAAATTCAATGGCATGCAGCAAGGCTAGCAAATCACAGAGAAGCTCAGCTTTCCAAGGGAGGTTATGCCTGTTGCTAAAGGGGTGAAGAGAATGGGAAGATCAAAGAGGAGTCAATCTTGCCTGTGCAAGTAGCATTTTGAACATAATCACACAAAAGAGGGCTGAAAAGGACCTTTACGGGTCAACTGGTCCACCCCTTGCTCTTAGGCAAGATCCATCCATCCATACCTGAACTCTTCTTGTCAAATACATGTCCAACCTGTACTTTAAAAACCTGCTGGGACAGAGGTGCCATTCACTCCAGCTTTATTTACCCTTACAGATGTTTTATGGAAACTTTCACCACCACCACCTCCATTTACTCTAAAGTTTTCTTACTGCAACTTACATGCAGTTCTCAGAGGATCCAGATAAAAGAGTATCCTCTTACCAGCAGCTTTTATGTAGCTGAAGGCTGTTATCACATCTTTGTCCAGTCTTCTCATCCTTAGGCCATTTTTTTCAGTCTTTCCGTATACATGATGCTTGCTAAACCAAGGTAACTGCATTTCAAAATTATTAGTGGCCATACTGAAAACTAGCTCTTGCTTCTCTTCAATATTTCAGAAATATCCCATAGATTTTAGTTTATTTATTTAGTCTGACAAGCACCCTATGAGTTATTGGGAAGTAAAATGAGCCCCATTTTACACAAGAGGACATAAAGCAGAGATTTTGTGGCTCTCCAGCTGTGTATGTATCTCTACTATAGTCTAACTGCACACCACAGCACGACCCAAGCACAGTGCAGCTCACCTTCTATGATACAGAAATCAAGTGCACAGGTTACAGGGGAGACGTCATGTGCTTGCCCATGTATTCAGTTGTGACAAGGCTGCATGGTGTAGTTCCTCTAAGATATAGATAGATATAACCACAAAGTAAGGCCAGGATTTCAAAAGCCATTTGAGCATTATGCTGTTCAGAATTGTAAGGTCTAACTCCATTTTATTCTGAGTCAGACACTTCCTGTATTTAAAGACCTAGTGAGGCAGATGTGGTTATTACTTAGGAACTTCCCTCCTCATCACTTAAAGCATCCTGTTGATTTAAAGTACTCCAGTAGCGCTGCCCTGTTTGACCAGGGGAGCCCGTAGTTCATCTCATTCATATCACAACATTACTATTTTGCAACTCTACTATCAATGCAGTATAAGATGCCATTCAAAGAGCTGTTTAGAAACATATCTTCTAATGATTAATCTAGTGTTCGCTTGACTGAAACTGAAACACTTAGCGCTTTCAGACATGTCATTACTGGTAAAAAAAGCAAGGTTTCATTCCAGGCTCTTTCTTTGCTCTTCTTGTGGATTCTTTTCATTACGCTGAGACTCTCAACAGATATCACTGTGAAATACATCGAGGGGAGGGAGTGAAGGGGAATGTATAGTTTCACCTATTTTCCACAAATTTATTAATCTTGACAGAACAGCAGGAAATCACAATGTAAACCATGAAGAGCCTGTTTAAAACCTTCCTCTGAAAACACAGCTTTTACAGTTTAAAGGCAGAGTGAACTGAGCACTTAGAGCCCACTGACTGATTCAGTAATACTAGTAAACATTTTTATTAAAATGAAGAATAAGCTTCGTGAAATGTAAACTCCAGGTAGTTGGACACTATCCTGACATGTAAATATTTTTATTTTCATTCTAGTAGAGAAGTCTGCAGATGCTAAAATAAGCTCAGCTTCTGGGAGCCAACAGACATTTGAAATTCTTCACTTCATGCATTTTCTTGGTTACAGTGACTAAGAGAGCAAAGACAACTGTCCCAAAGCCAAAGGATCATTTATTTTCTCCTTTTTTATATTACATTCCTAAGTCTCTTCAATTGATTGGCTGCAAAAAAATCAGGATGATTGGCTTGAACAGTCACAGTTCCATGTTTTTGCTTTATAGGGGAAATGTTTGTGTAAGCAGTGGCACTGTACTTCAGAGCAGACTGACAAATCACCTTTTTGTTTCTTTGCTGGCTTGGGGGAAGTTTTGGATCAGAGGTCCCACCACCCTCATGCAGTGTGGTGACAGCACTCGAGATGGATGCTGCTTATGAATGGATCACCTCGGCCACTTCAACCTCCCCAGGCTCCCTTGCCCCAACCATGGTGCCTCTGCCACACGTTCTAGGTGCAGAAAACCAAACCGCCCAGCACCCAGGTATTTAAAAGACAGGCAGATCATAGAATCATAGAATCAGTAGGTTGGAAAAGACCCACCGGATCATCGAGTCCAACCATTCCTATCAAACACTAAACCATGTCCCTCAGATTAAGCGCTTAGGGGTGCGATTTAGTATTGGACAGGTACAGTTGGTGACCTTGAAGGCCTTTTGTAGCCTAGGGATTCAATGATCCTCCTGTGTCGGCGCCAACATCAGGGGAAAAAAAAATTCACAGAAAGGGTCATTGGGCACTGGAACAGGCTGCCCAGGGAGGTGGTTGATTCACCTTCCCTGGAGGTGTTTAAGGCACGGGTAGATGAGGTGCTGAGGGACATGGTTGAGTGGCAGGTAGGAATGGTTGGACTCGATGATCCTGGAGGTCGTTTCCAACCCGGTGATTCTGCGATTCTGTAACACATTCCCCGCGCAGAAAGGAGAATCGGGGGGGGTATTTCCGTGAAGAACGAGCCAGGGAGGAGCGGGCGGGGGCTGGAGGGGAGCCGAGTGCACGCCAGGAGTCAATAAAAAGCGAAGCAGAAGCAGAACTGAGCGAGCGCCCCGCGCAGCCCCCGCGCCCGCAGCCANGGATCATCGAGTCCAACCATTCCTATCAAACACTAAACCATGTCCCTCAGATGAAGCGCTTAGGGGTACGATTTAGTATTGGACAGGTACAGTTGGTGACCTTGAAGGCCTTTTGTAGCCTAGGGATTCAATGATCCTCCTGTGTCGGCGCCAACATCAGGGGAAAAAAAAATTCACAGAAAGGGTCATTGGGCACTGGAACAGGCTGCCCAGGGACGTGGTTGATTCACCTTCCCTGGAGGTGTTTAAGGCACGGGTAGATGAGGTGCTGAGGGACATGGTTGAGTGGCAGGTAGGAATGGTTGGACTCGATGATCCTGGAGGTCGTTTCCAACCCGGTGATTCTNGGGGCGGGAGGTGGAGCGGGAGGGGGGGAGTCGCTTTCTTCCTGAGTTGAAAAACGCTCCCCCCACGCCAACCACCCCCTCGCCCATCCTCCCCGCTCCGTCGCCCCCGGGGCTGCGGCGGAGAAGCGCGTGCGGCCCCTCCGTCCCGTCCCGTCCGTGCGGGGAGGGCCCGGAGGAACCGTGCGGGGTCGGGGACGGGAGCGTCGGAGCCGAGGCGCGGGGGGAGCCGCTCCCGGAGCCGCCGTGGGGCCCGCGGGAGGGGGAAGCGGCGGGTAATCGCGTTCCGCTCCTCCCCGGCACCGGAGCCGCCGGCAGCGCCCAGCCCTGCGCCAGCGAGGCGGGACCCCAACCACGCGGGCGTGAAAGGTGAGCGGTGGCATCGCTGTCCCGCACCGGGAGGAGGGGGGAGACGGGAAAAGAGCCGTTTCAAATCTTCCTGCCACTTGTTGGTTTGGCTTTGGAAAAGTCAGTCAGCTGGGGCCACAGTTAGTAACTCACGGAGCTCTGTCTCCTCAGCCCCGAGATGGCAGTTGGCAATTCCTTTAGCTAGTATCGCATGAAAATAGTCATAGAATCATAGAAGAGTTTGCCTTGGGAGGGACTTTAGGATCATCCAGTTCCAACCCCCCGGCCATGAGCAGGGACACCTCCCACTAGCTCAGGCTGCCCAAGGCTCCATCCAACCTGGCCTTGAACACCTCCAGGGATGGGGCAGCCACAGCTTCCATGGGCAACCTGTGCCCGTGCCTCACCGCTCTAAGAGTGAAGGAATCCTTCCATGAGAGCAATGAGGCACTGGAACGATGCATCATCACTTGGTGCACCTCATGCCAACTCTTGAAATTCAGTTTGGTGTGAATGAGAGTTGCCATTCTCTCAGCTTCTCTGTCATTCCCTCTTAAAACCATCTAAAGCTGTGATGTTTTCCTGCGTTTTCAAGCTGGAGTGGCGTCAGTTTTGGATTTAAACAATGGCAATAGAAGAAATTGGTACAGTTGTGAATGAAATACTGGAAATACTGCTCAGCTAGTTGGAGGGTTTTGGTCATGCTAAGACAATCAATTGTAATTAAAATAACACTGAAGTTTTAGTATAGTCTAAACAAAGAAAAATCTCAGCTAAATATTACCACATTATGTTTATCATGCCAAAAATTATTGTAACTCATCGCACTATTTCAATAAAGGAACAATTCAGCTGAAGGGCACCAGTGGGAATCAGTAATTCATATGCTGTTTATTCCTCTGAAAGAGTCTTGCTGGGTAGCCTTGGGCAAGTCACTCCACCTCTGCATGGCTCTGTTTGCTTCCCCATAAAACAGATAAATGTTCTTGCTTGCTTTACAGGGGTGTTGAGAAGTTTAATTAATTAATTTGTTTCATAACTACTTGGAGATGTTTGGGTGCATTTTTCTACAGAAGCGCTAAATATTGTTTCAACTATGAGTTCTTTTACTCTGTGTCATTGCTTATATATGTTGCCTCAGTGACCTAAATTAGCTACATTTTTATTGGAAGTTGTCGAAGTAGCAGTTCTGAATTAGGACTTTCTTGACTATCTGTAAACATCACTGGAACATGAAAACAAAGTATACTGATCACTGCACATTTTACTCATTTTCTTTTCCTGTTATTTAAAAGAATAGCTTGCTTTTGGCTTTTTGTTTGAAGCATTGTGATGCTTTGCATAATTTTGAGTTGCCATAAAATAACTGAGTACTGTTATTTAATACAAGAGCAAGAAATGGGAGTAGTGTGTAAATATATCTGTACCCTCTACTGCAGAAACTGACCTCAGAGGACACTTAGTTTTCCACTGCATATTCCTATATAATCTCTCCTAAAACCTGGGTTTTGGCCATAGAGAATACGGGTTGCAAAGGAAGGCATGAACTGAACAGTTGATTGCCTGTGGTAAAAGCTAATAGATTTTGTTTGTCTAAGTTAAGCTCTGGTTTTATTACACTGTATATTAGTTATTCTAACTAGATGTTTAGTAAATGTCTGCACCACAATGGAGCGGAAGATGTGTTTAATTATCTGACTAAATATTAGATGTGATTTTCATAGGTTGCATACAGTTAAAAGTAAAAAATAGTAGCTCAAAGCTAGTTTGAGAGTGACATCTCAGTTTTGGTACTTCCTAATGGCTCATGCATTAGTTTATATGCTGGTGGAGAAATGGTTACATCCATCAGTACCCATCAGTTTGAGCAGTGAGAACTAGGGTTAAATGGCTCTGTAAATGAGTCTATGAAGTGTCCCTTCCCTTGAAGTGATTGCATTCAGCTAAAACTGAGTCACATTCTTAGACTTGTGTGGAAACTTGCACATCTGGCACCCACAACATACTCTAGCAGTAAGTAGAAAGAAATTTAGTTACTATTGTTATTGAACATTTTGCAAGAAATAAAGCCCATTTTCCCTGTTTTGGGGTTGGTTATTTTTCTGAAGGGATTAAAAAAAAATAAACTGCTTTCCATAATTGGTTTTTTCCATGGTTTAGACTTGGTAATCCAAATATCTGATGAGTGAAAGAGAATATGCCTTTTGCTTAGCAAGTTTTATTTAATCAGTATATATGATATCTCAGTGGCAAGTTTGTCCTAGCTGTTTACACATTCTTTGCTGTCTCCATTCAGCTGAGGTGGATCAAAGAGCTTAGTTACAGTAGTGTAGTCCCCTAAAGCTGTTAAACCATGGTGTCAGTTTGTGTTCAGGACTATAGCCTTGTATGTATTATAAGCAGACTCAGAAAGCCTTTC
Organism: Piaya cayana; assembly: GCA_013389865.1. Taxonomy (NCBI): domain Eukaryota; kingdom Metazoa; phylum Chordata; class Aves; order Cuculiformes; family Coccyzidae; genus Piaya; species Piaya cayana. The sequence goes on along the minus strand of WAAB01012049.1, from coordinate 48,077 downwards.
CCTTGAGCTACTTTTCTGTTTAGATGGGTACCTGTGTCTGTTAGCCCAGCTAAGTCCAGTTGGGATATGGTTACATGTGACAGATCTGCTTTAGCAAAAATCCCAAACTTTCTGTGCTACACTTCAGCCTGACTTGTCTGACTTCTCAAAATGAGAACAGAGCAGAGGAAGGGATTAAAGCCTGCTAGAAAAATGGAAATTTAGCTGATGTCACCTGGGACCATTCTCAGGAACGCTTTGTCAGTAGACGTTTGACAGAAGTGAAGTGTTGGTAACAGAACTGACCGGAGGAGTCTGGTCATTTTGGGAATCACATGAAGGATGGAATGCTGGGAATAGTTTATCGCATCGGGTGCTGACACCACGCTTTGACCCACTTTTGGGACATGGTCAGGTGTGAAAGCCCAGGCACAATGCAACCATTATGTACATGGTCTGAAATTACCTTTGTTCAGTCTTTCTGTTTTTTCCCCTTGCCTAGACTAACTCAGTACACAGTAGGAATTGGCAGTAGCACTATTTAGAGCATGCAATGGATTGCAGGAGCCATACTCACTTGACTTGGGCAGGTATCGTATCTCCATGCCAGGTAAATGTAATTTTAACATAAAAGTTCTTCCACCATAGTTGTCCTGATTTACTTTCTTATTTTGTTTATAATTATTAATAATAATACTATAATAGTATAATAAATATTAAAAATTCTGAATATATAAGTCTGATATACCCTCTTGAGTCTTCTAATCAAGTGACTGCCTAGAGTTGTTAAAGTATTTTCAAAAGTGATTTGTAAGTATTTCTTTGGATATCATATAATTTTAAAGCATTTTAGTCAGATCCTTGCAACTGTAGTGCATCATGGTTTTTGCTGAAACAATCTGTCTGGTTTCAGTTCTGCTGCAAGAGCTGTACTGGCACGGCTCAGGGTCAGAAATGAGATTATTCGGTTCTAAATTTCAAAATTAACTTGTAATTTAATACTTGTGTTGACACCAGTTTACACAAGTGGCTCACACCAGCAGTGAGTAACTAAATTTTGCGGGAATAATGTAGCCTTTTAACTCCATCTGCAGTTGAGGCTTCTGTCCGTGAAAATGTAATGGTAATTTTTATCAAGAGTATTTGGTGTTTTTCAAGGTTATTCTGGGCAGCAGTGATGTTAACCCCAAAGGAACTATGGGACGATACACTTGATTTTCTCTCTATGTTTGTACCTTTAAAAAATCAGCTACATCTGGGTACATGTATATGGGGAAGAGAGAGTGCAACTATTATATACATATATATATATATACACACACACACACTCATTGTCAATGATGAGGTAATGTGAAAGCAGCAGAGGTAAGAACAGAATTGTACCAATAATAATGAACAGCATATTGATCTGAAGAGAGATGTAACTGTGGGTAGTGGTGCAATTTAGGTCTACAAACACAGAGGCATTCTTCCTGTAGCAAATGAAGGAATGGTTCTTCTGTGTCAATTGCAGTCTTTTAAGATTCATAAATTGACTAGTTCGGGTGCCTTTGGGCTTTGCCAGTGTTCCTGTATGCTGTCACAATCCTTTAACATAAATAATTAATACAATTTTAGTGTAGTTTTGTATGCAAGCCTGAGTCATAAACAGGATACGTAAACATACTTAAGTTTTGATCCCAGAGCAACTGAAGGATATGATGCATTTTAGAATTCCTGTCTATTAATATGTTGCCCTGTGGAAATGCTTTACAAATAAAAGTGTTTGGGTTTTTTTTAGCTATCTTCAGCTGCTGAAGTCTGTAGGTACATACAGATATACAGAGAGTGAGAACTGGTTTTATAAAACTCCAGTGAAAACAGTTCATTCATTTCTAACATCTTGGAGGCAGTTGAATGAAGGACAACTAAAATCACAAGCAGGAAAGATGAAAATTGTTAATTACACATAGTAGAGGAGAACAACAAGCCAGGGTACTTAAAACATTTATAAGTATTTGGAAGAGTAAAGATCAAGGCTAACAAAGGAATATTAGTTGGAAAAGAAGATAACATTCAAGTCAGAAATGGAAACAGCAGTCTCAGTACCAGAAGGTTCTGCTGCTGTAATCAACCTCATGAAAAGTGAGGGAAGCTACTTGGCCTGAAGCAGTCTGAGTAGGCTGGAGTAGGCACATGGAGGAGTTCTGTTTTGACAGCAGTAAAATTGGCTTTCCCCTTTTGCATGCATGATTATTTTTCTGAGTCCTTCATGTGTGCCTCCTAGGCATTGCAATCAACCTCTGAAGTTTTTCAGCTCTTCCTGTGCACCATGGTTGTAGCATCTAATCCACGCAGACACTGCATTCTTGGTTATCTCAAATAATCTCTTCCTTGGCTCCCTCCCTCTTGTGAGGTGCTGTTGCATGTCTGGGTTGTAGGCTGCTGTCAGAGGAGCTCTAATGGCTCTCTGTGGAGAGTTGTTGGCCACAGGGAGTTGTCCTTTTCCACTTAGCAGCTGCCAAACAAATACTGTTTCACCCCCCAAATTGTTACAGGCGCTTTTGTTCTGTGTTTCTGTCCTAGGCCCCAAAAGTGCCCTACATGCTGTAACTATGTAATACATGCATGTGTGTTTTGATTGGCCTCTGAGACATTAATGTGAATATATCCTTTTAGCTTATATAGAAATTCTCAAACTGTCTTCCATTAGTGTTGGCATCTGTGAAAACATTTCTGCAAAATATAACTATATATTTAATTATCAAAATGGCCTTTTAAAAGTACTTCAGCTAAGGATAAAATGCTGGTGCTCTAAAGGAAAGCTTTCTGTGGTAGCTTGTAAGCTACCTCTAGGTTTTATACCTTTGATGGTAAAAGTGATGTGAGCTTTCATTCACTTGAAGTGGATGCCTTAGCAGGCATGCCTCTACTGGTTGGGAATGATTGCCTTCAGGATTCTGGATATCGAAATGACTTTCTTAATCATTCTATACTGTGAAGTATGGCATAAAAGAGCCCAGTTAGAGTTAGGAACAGTAACGTTCTTGCAACCAAAAAATTATTGAGGAAGTGTTAAGATAAATCATAAAATAGAAGAAAATTCCCAATTTGCAGATTATGGTTTAGATGTGCAGACAATTTAAATCTTGTTTTTGATTGAGGCAGAGAGAAGGTTATACATTCAGTTTACACACATGTATGCTCTGTTAATTTATATGTACAGTGGTAAAATAGACAAAGGTGATTTTAAATTAAAGGAATAAGCAGATGAAATGTCCATCACAGACACCTTACATATCCTACTGTAAACTTATAAAAATACTTCACAGCTGCTGTCCTGTAGCGTGATGGAGAATGAATGCAACCCTCCATTCTCCCAGAATGGTGGTCTCACACGCAGCTGAATGGTGGTCTCACACACAGCTGTATGCTGCTCTAAATAGATCCATTGAATTCTGTGTGTAGATGAAAGGACAGACACGAGTTTAAATCTTGACTGCTGACATGATGTCATATACTGATAATTCCTATAGGAACCAGTTGTGTCTGGTTGCCTTTATGATTTTCATAGCACAGCCATTATTCAGACATGTAAGTTGATGCAAAGCTTCTTTCAAGGTATTTCACATCACTTTATAACAAGTGCGATACTAACACCTGGGTACTCGAGCTGCACTTTATTTATTGTAGATTTGATTCTGAATTATATTTGGGATTTGAGTAGTGAAGCTCTTAAATAACTTTGACATTATGTAATTGTGATGTAACATATTTCTCATAATGAAAAAATCAGAGGCAGAAATGAAGTAATGTCCCCTGATGGTTAAGGTTGTAATAGGTATTTTTCAGGCTGTAAGTAGTGATTTTTCTACACCTTTCCAGCATTTCTACTTGAGAGACAGATGGGTCACTGGTTTTATCTCGCTAGCCAAAAGGTGGGTGGAAGAAGGACTCCCAGCTGCTATTGTCCTGGGACATGGGGGTTTCCTTCACTGGTATTCAGCACTGCTGCTTTGACAGGGACTCAGTGGTACTACTTGCTGATGTGGGAACTGCACAGCTTGTGACTTTGGTCAGTAGATTTATTGTGCTTGTTACAGTACAAAGATAAGTTTATAGTTTTCTTGGTCCCGCTCCATCTGCCACCTAATTTTGCTATATCAGATATGTTTCTATGAGTCAATGGGAGCCAAATGACAATATATAGGGAAAATAGTCTCTATAGGCCTTTTAACCTCTATTTTCATGGGCTTACTCTGCATTTTTCATTAAATGTCACTTGATTCAGTTAGAGGACTTGGTTGCTCTCCCATTTTTAAATGTATCTGCATGCTATTTAGATTAGTGTTAAAACTGATACTATTTGACAGAATAGCTCTCCAGTTGATGTTAAGTGCCATGATTTTAAAACACTACCATTTCCAACTGATTCATTCAGTTTTATAGATGCTGCTCCTCTTATCAGCAACAAAGTTAATTGCAACATATGTGAAAAGATTTGCTAATCATTTGAGGTATTTGGACAAAGTGCCAAAAGAGAGTTCCTACAGAAGTTTCCTTTTCTCCTCTATAATCTAACCTAACATTCTTCATTTGCTTTCACTGTCAATCAAGAAGTGATGCAAAAAAATGATGCAAGTTAAGGCCTTGCTGATTCAGAAGTCATCATCTAAGGTGAAAGTCTGCAGGCTGAACCTGAAAATTTGCTTTTTATCAGTATGGTGGAACAGATATTCCATTAAATATTTGAACACAATTCTTACCCAAATACTCATAGAGTTAATTCAGGAAGCAATAATGAGAACTATAGCCTTTGTGGGAAATAGGGTGAGCCCAAAAGAAGATGAAAAGTTGTAACATCTGTGGAGATTAATCTGTAAATGGTGGTTTTGAGTTTAAGACTTCTACATCCTAGTTAGGTACTTTGCAGGGGGATTCAGAGGAAGGCCAGTATATCCACAGCAGAGATGCCAGGAGTTTGCCTGCAGCATCTTCTGAGCAAGCTAGAAGGAGAAGACAGCAAGGGAGTGGGAAGCCCAGCTCTCACTGAGGATGTAACTCCATCCACTTTCTTCTGGCTGTAGTCTCTTGTTCCTTTTTGAGTGTTAGCCCTCCCCAGGGTATGCAGTGAGGTGGAAGAAGGCCCATGATCTTAGCAAGTGTAGGCAAGAGCTGTGTGCTGTGACAGTCACACCTGGTGTGACTGATAGAGGACGCCTGACTTGTTTGTGCCCCAGCCCTGGGCTCTGGGAACCTCTTTTGTTCAGAAAACTCTGTTATATGTAGTGTTGTGATGCCTTAAGTCCATGTAAGTTTTTGTCACCAGAAAACCCACCTTTTTCTGTTCATGGCTGTAAATGTTGATGAGATACCAATGTCAGAGCTGAGTCCTGGACTAGTGTTGGAGATAGTAGCAGAGACACCTCCAATTTCTGGTTTTTAAGAAATGACGTGAATGTTGTCCCAGCAAAAACCATACACAGAGCATAGTGGCTCTTCAGACCTGTTACTGCAGAGAGCCACTATACTTTACATGTTTTTATTTTTGTAATTATGCTTAAGAAGGTTAGATTGCTTCAAGGATAGCTATGCCAGCTGTTGGTCCTAAGGGCACTGTCTTTTCCCCACCCACCTCTGCTACCTATTTCCCTTTTCTCTGTTCTCACTGCTGGAGCAACCTTTCTGTTCACAAAGTGGCAGGAGTAAGCATAACCTCTTTTTTTAGTGTATCAAACCAAGTTTATTCGGTGAATGTTTTTATATAAATTAATGTCCAGTTCAGTTACTTACATCAGTTTTACAGTACTTTTTTATTTTCTGCAGCTGAATATGTACCCATTGATGCAGATGGGGAAAACTGAAATAGTGAAGACTTAGTCTGTTTTTTCTAGAATAGTTGATGTTCTTTGTAGTTTGTTTCTGCTGGTAATGGAGTAGAAAGCATGGCAAATGCTCCTTCAATCTAGAACTAAGTGACAACCATTTCAAATCACATTGTATATTGGCGTCATCTTCTATGGGCAAGCATCCTTCACTCTCCTTCTGTTTTTTAATACTTTACCAGGTCATTGTTTCCAAACTGAAACCTCTTATTTTGAGAAAAAGTTGAGTTGCTTGGTAAAGCTTTTCTTGGAATATGTGGCTGGTAATGATGTAGTGTAATATGTGAGTAAGAAATTATCCAACTTTAAAAACATTATATTGTGAGTGCAACTTAAGTGATCAGAAGGCCCAAGCTCCTGTTCTTTTGAGCCCTGCGTGTCAAACAAAGTTGTAGCAGGTTCACTCACAGCTGGTAAGTTGGCACTTATATGGTCAGTTATTTATATATGTCTGGCTTCACCTAAGCTGTGCCAGATAATCAAGTTTCATATGTGTGTCTTTGAAGAGAGCTATGTGTTTCTTTATCTTTCAGTATGCAAGTAAATTAACTAAGAAAACCACAAAGTGTAGACTTCAGCACAGCTGACTATGCTTTCCGCTTCAGTGGTGTTGGTTTAGTGTTTTTTTACACACACCACCAAGTACATTTGTACTATTGTAATGAATTCTAAATAGTCCTTAAATATTACTGGGTTTGGTTGCATTTTTCTGAAGGTGCTTTTGTTCTTTTGCAGTCATGTGATAATTTTTAAGTGGTTTTTAATATAAAAAATATCACTCAGTGTAGTTTCTGAACAGCTACTGAACTGAAGAATGGTGATCATGCCCATTAGCCCTATGGAGTTACCTTGATGAATCAATAAGACAGTGAAGTGTGTGGTCAGGTCTGGTTCTAGTCAGCTAAGTGCTTGGTGGTGTGTGTGGGTGAAGCCAGTTCTGCCATTCGAAATCCCTGTGGAATGATTTGCCATAGCTGTATCCAGGACCATCAGTTAGTATTTCCTCACTTTCTGGATGATCGTTTTTATTACAAATCCATCTTTGTTTGGAGCTTTGTGATTGTTTTCATTACTTTGCTGGTCCTGCTTTTAGGGACATCACGGATGAGAAAACACGGAACATCTGTCTCTCTCCTCACTCTTTGTAGCGTGGTTTGAGCCATAGTTTTTCCATCCTGGATTCTTGTGCAGGCAATTCTTTCCACATGGATGTAGCTGGTGCCTCTACAAAGGTTTGCATGGAAAAGGAACCCAGCTCCTTTCTAGCTGCCTCCTCCCATCCACCCGTCACACCACACTGAGGCCTGCAAAGTTATGGTACAGGGCTCACTGGCCTTACCAAATCATGGTTATTGTCATGGGTTATTGTCTTCATATCATCGGAAGGGCGTCAGTTTGATTTTACCGAGAACAAAATGAGAATGGCTCTGTAGTTCTGCTTTTGTCACTGCCTTATTGACTTTCTTCCAGATCTTGGCTCTGAATGCACTGCCTATAGATATACTATAGATTGTTTTTTCAGTTAGGCTGTTGTTAATCTAAACAGTGTGGTATGGTGGTTGCTTATATGCATGTACAAGGTGAAAAAAAGGCTTTTACAGTCTCTATTAAATGCACACATGCATGGGAGGAGAAAATGAGGGGATTGTTGAACTCTTAAAATATGAGCAATGTTTTTTAGACAACCTTGCAGGTGGTTGATGATAGTGAAATGCTAGGAAACGTGTGCCTAGATTTACAAAGAAGGACGGAAACCTTACTGTATATAATCTCTGGTCAGAACAACACTAATTTAGGGAAGTCTTAAAACCATCCCTAGATTTGTGTACATCCATAATTCTCATAGAAGTGCAGAAGTACATCATGTCTCAAATGCTTTGGCTGCGTTTTTTTGCCTCCTTCCTTTCAAAATATACTGTTCTATAGTCTAATTATTTGCAGGTGAGAATACAAGCAGACTTGAGTATGTTTGGGTAAACCATGATGCATGTTTCTTTTTGTGTGTGTGTGATGAGAGACTATGTAGATATAATAAAAGTATTACTAAATAAGCTACTCCACGATCTGCACAATGTGTCCTATAATGATTGGTTTACATCTGAAAATGTTCAAAACTTACTTGCAAAATACATTAAGATATTATGAAAATGTCATCTTCCATTACTCTGTGTTAAAGCAATTATGCTACACAGTGTAATACATAAATGGAGGCAGTCACAGTGTGGAATATTATTTTTACCCTAGGCAGAAATGCACAAGAAAAGATGTACTTCTTGGCAAAAGATGCTTGCTCCCAAATTAATTTTAGGAATTGAACACAGGCATCTAGAGTGTCTATGTACCCTGGAGTTATGAAGGGACCCAGTCTTTCAGGGTTGTCTCATTGTCTATGCACATAATAATAATGACATTGTTGAATCAGGATGTGGGATCTAAATAAGGTTTTAGCAGCCTAAGTTTCTGTTAGAAAATTTTGGCACGTCTAGGTGTAGAGAGCTATGGGGAGAAATAAAAGGTTGCTTTGTACTTAAGCTTCATATGAGTTTTATGACTGAATCCTGTGATACAGGTTTTCCATGGAAAAAAACATTTCATATTTGTTCTTAGGTTTTCTTTCCTTATGTCTATTTTCTCCTTTTAATAATTGAAAACTACTGTTCATTATTTACATAAAACTCTCTCTCTTGGGTCTGCTTTCTGTAACCTTTCCCCTAAGAAGAATTCTAGGAATTTGCTGGCTTTCCCCAGGGGGATCTGGGCCATGCTTTATCTGAGACTTTAGGCTAGATAGTTGGTGATTTTTATAAAGTAACTTACTATGTATGTTTAAATACTTGTATTTAACCTCTGATTTGCCGTTTGAGCATATTTTGAGAAGTCATGTCTGTAGGAAAATGGGAAAATGTGTGCTTTAATTTAACGTTCAGTCGCCTTGGTGGCTGGCAGTATATCTCCGCATGAAAAATGGAGAGCCCTTTAGAAAATACTGCTACTACTACTACTAATACAAAAACTCAAAATGCCCTGGAGGCAAGGTATTTCAGCTATTTTTCTAATGCTCTGCTGCTTGCCCTTTTTTTTCCTTTCTGACTTCTTTTATTCTTTTTTTCTTTTTTTTTTTTTTTTTTTTTTTTGATTTTTTTTTTTTTTTTTTTTTTTTTTTTTTTTTTTTTTTTTTTTTTGAAAACAAGGACACGTCAGAACCAGAGGCCTCAAGCACAGTATAAAATGACCCTGGTGCAAACCTCCAGCATTCCTGCTCCTTCCCTCGCCAGCTGCTAACATCAGCCAAGGCAGCCAGCAGTCTTGGCTGCAGCCAGCACAATTTCCCTGGCTCTCCCCCTTCCTTCTCCCCTCCCACTGCTCTCCAGCTTGCCAGTACAGTCAGCACTGCTTCATATTAGGCATTGTTGCAATTATTTGAAATCTTGACTACAAGGGCATTCAGTGTGTTCCTTCACTTTGTATCAGCTACAAGAGGGGCAGTTGTGGGAAGGAGGGGATTTCTTTGAAGTATAGCTTTTCTTTAGGATGAATTGCGCAGTAGGTATTTTGTCTGAAGTATTCATATAGAAATGATTTGAAAGCCACCTGGACAATAAGTAGAGTCCTGCAAGTCTAAATGGAATCGTATTTCCTAGAGAGCATCCTCAGTTATAGAGTCTTGTGGATTCATTTTCTAACTTTCTCTTTCATGTCCATCTGCTATAGGATATTTCAAAGATGGTTTGGCTGCCATTGAGACTTGGAGATCTGATGCCACAATGAGGACTCACACACGGGGAGCCCCAAGTGTGTTTTTCATACATGCGGTTTGCTTTGCCTTTGCCTACGGTGCCAGAGAAGACCCAGATGCAATGGTTCCTTTTGTCAGTGCCAACTATGACAGCTACCCCATGCTCTACTTCTCCAAAGGGGACGTGCAGACTCTGCGTCTCCAGGCTGTCACCACACACCGGCACATTGCGGCTCGTCTGGTTGAAGCAGTGCAAACGATGCTGTCAAATCCCCTGGAGTACCTTCCTCCCTGGGACCCAAAGGAGTTCAGCGCTCGGTGGAATGAAATTTATGGCAACAACCTTGGGGCTCTGGCGATGTTCTGCGTGCTTTACCCTGAAAACATCGAGGCCATCAACATGGCCAGGGATTACATGGAGAGGATGGCAGCTCAGCCTAGTTGGTAGATTTTTGTCTTTTTTTTTTTTAAGTTGTTCTTAATGTATAAACTGCTTGCAGCTAGGGCATTGAGTGGATGAGTGAATTGCTTAAATTATTTCAGTTGTTCTAAAGTTCACCTTCACAGTGGCTAACTTTCTGAATGCATTTACCCTCACCTGGACCAGCAGCAGCACACAGCTTTTCGCCTTCTCTGGACTTAACCAGTTGCAGATTAATGCTGAAAGGAGTGTGACCATCCTAATTAACTGCTTAAAGTAAAAAAAAAAAAAAAATTATCCAAACTCATGCCCAATCAGAAACCAGGGTTTCAAATCTGCTTTGTGGCTGGAAGCGCTAGAAGTGTTACTTTTTTATTACTCCAGTTTTGGGGTTTGGTTTTTGGTTGGTTTTTTTTTCAGATTCCTACAATTTCTTTTGGGTAATTCTTCTTTAGGTAAAATTCAGGAAAAGGGAAACTATGAAAAAGGTATAATTCAGTCTAGATAAAAGTGACACTGAGCTTTTGCAGTCAAATGCTTTAGGAATGCTTTAACATCTGAGCCTTAGTTCAGACATCCAGCTCTGCTTTTGCTGTGCCATTCTTGGGCCTCTCCTTAAGACGTAATACAGCACAATAAGAACAGTTGTCCATCTGAGTACTTTACTGGAACAGTTTGAGTAACTGACATTTTAATGATCCATTCCTGGATTAATTTCACTTGGATGTGAGTAGCCATACACAGCTTCCTTGCTATGTCACACTCTTTCTGTGAGGACAGAAGTCAGTGTTCTCACTCTGAGTGAGTCTGAAAATTGTGACCCCAAGTTCTCTGTCCTTTTCCTCACCTTCCTTTTCAATACCCACCAGCAATTTATCTCCACTTTTTCCTCAGGTGGACACTTCTCCCACTTACCTGCAACAGCTGCTTTGCTTGGTGCACCTTAGTGTCTGTGCCCCAGGGTTGGTGCCACTGTGAGGAGGTCCAAGAATGGAAATGTGGGCTTTGCCAGCACATTTTTTTTCTGCCCAGGCCAATGAGTTGGAGCTGTGATGGGGCACTGCACCCCTCTGTCTTACAGCTCCATGATTGCAGCAGCTCAGCAGAAGTCTGAATTGTGTTTCAAGTCAGCATAGGAGAAAGCATTAGCTCTTTAAGTGCTACTCATTGTTCAAACTATTATTTCCTACCTTCTTTGGGTTAAGACCAACTTGTAGCATCCTATAAATGGCATCTATCCATGGATCTTCACTGGAAGTATGCTGGAATTGGGCTAGTGTACCCTGGGATATGCATCCTCCTGATGCATATGATTTAAAAGACATTGCAGTGTTGGGATTCACTTATGCCAAGTATTAAAGCAGTGAATGCCACAGAAATACAGGAACTATAACACAAGCCGTGGTGGGAGAGAAAAGGACTTGAGTTGCTTGCCTGTCACAGAAGAAAAGGCACATGGAAGTTGGGAAAAGCAGTGACACAGCAGGGTAGTGGCTGTTTCCAGAATCTTCCATTGAAGCATAGCATACAAAACTTCAGTCTTACCTTCACAGGCAGTCTGCAGGACAGTCTTTCTCCTGGCACACTGGCAGAGGATCAGACCTGTACTGAGCGGAATACCAGGACATGTAGGCACTTCCACAAGAGAGACAGGCTGCTCCATACTGGACATCTTTTTGCCAGTTTCATTATTTGCACTCTTTCTTGACTTGTTTTGGTTAGTGTAAACACATAGTTACATAGCCAGCTTTTAATGGAATAAGAAAGAGGTGCAATTGGTTTTGTGAGTACTGGAACTTATTTGTGTTTGTCTTTCTCAGATTCCTACATTTCACTCACTCCCTCGATAACTTTATTTCAGTACCTGCCCTGGAATAACTGCGATTCCTTTGTCCCTTACTATAATCTTAGGAAAGAATCATAGGATAGTTTGGATTGGAAGGGTTACTTAAAGGTCATATAGTCCAACCCTCCTGCTATCAGCAGGACATCTTCAACTCAACCAGGTTGTTACAAGCTGTGTTCAACCTGACCTTGAATGTTTCCAGGGATGGGACATCTACCACCTCTTGGGGTAAACTGTTCCAGTGTTTCACCACCCTCTTTGTAAAAAAAACTTTTCCTCCTTATATCTAGTCTAAATCTACCTTCTTTTAGTTTAAAACCATTACCCCTTGTCCTGTCACAACAGGCCCTGCTAAAAAGCTTGTCCCCATCTTTCTTATAAGACCCCTTTAAGTACTGACAGCCTGCAATGAGGTCTCCCTGGAACCTTGTCTTCTCCAAGGCGAACAACCTCAACTTTCTCAGGCTTTCTTCACAGGAGATGTATTCTATCCTTCTGATCATTTCTATAGCTGCTCCAACAGGTCCCTGTCATTCCTGTGCTGAGGGCTCCAGAGCTGGACACCGTGCTCCAGGTGGAGCCTGATTAGAGCAGAGAAGAGGGGCAGAACCACCTCTCTGAACCTGCTAGCCATTCTTCTTTTGATGCAGCCCAGGATACAAGTTGGTCTTCCAGGCTGCTGCGTACACATTGTAGGCTCAGATCCAGTTTTTCATCCACCCAGTATCCTCAAGTCCCCCTCTGTAGGCCTGCTCTCAATTATATCATCCCTCAGCCTGTAGGGATACCAGGGACTGCCCTAACCTGGGTGCAGGACCTTGCATTTGACCTTGTCAAACCTGACAAGGGTCATGTGGGCTCACTTCTTCAGCTTGTCCCGGTCCCTCTGGATGTCATCCTGTCCCTTAAGCATGTCCACTGTACCACTCAGCTTGGAGTCATCTGCAAATGTGCTGAGAGTGTTCTTGATTCCACTGTCTGTGTAATTAAGATATTAAACAGTACTGGTCACAATATGGAACCCTCAGGGACACTACTCATCACCAATTTCTATTATGGCATTGGGCTGTTAACCATTACCCACTGGATGCAACCATCCAACCAGTTCCTCGTCCACTAAACAGTCCACCCATCAAATCCCTATCTCTCCAATTTAGAGAGAAAGGTATTGTGGGGGACATGTCAAAGACCTTACATAAATCCAGCTAGATGACATCTGTATTGCTTCCCTTGTCCACTGATAATAGAAATGTCACTCCATTATAGGAAACCACTCGCCCCTGCTGAAGCCATGCTGGCTGTCTTGAATGACTTTGCTGTCCTCCATGTGCTCTAGGATAGTTTCTAGGTGGATCTCAGGCACAGAGGTGAGGCTGACATGTTGGTAGTTCAGGGTCCTCCTTTCTAACCTTTTTTAAAATGTGGGTGATGTTTTGCTTCTTTGAGTCATCAGGAGCTTCCCCTGTCTGCCAGGACTTTTCAGATATCATGGAGCGTGTTCTGATAACTACATCAGCCACTTCCCTCGGGACTCTGGCGTGTATCTCATCACATCTCATAATGCTTTTTTTTCCCCAAATGACCAGATACTGATCAAAATCAAGCAGCTATGCTATATCCACTTGATTTTGATAATATTTACCTCCCCGAAACTACTGTTTTTCTCAAGCAAGTGTCTTGTGTTACCTTGGTGGAAGAAGAGCCATGCTTTTCCCATCTTTCCTTTCTGATGTAGACGTGTTGTTTGGCAAATAGTCAAGGTCTGATCAAGGTTTAATCAAGGTTCTTTGCTTTGCAAAAATAGCATTTAGCAGGGGAAGTATGGAAGGAGGAAGTCAGAAATGTAGGAAACAGGGCTGAGCTAAGTCATCCTTTGTATAACTTCCAGCATCCAAGAAGACAGTTTTCCAAGTGCTGTGACAAAAATATAGAGCCAGTTTCCATTTCTGTTTTTCCGCTGAGAACTTGTGGCTGAATGCTGTTAACATGGAGTTCACACTATAGCTCCAGCAACAGCGATAGTAGTAATACAGATCCCCCTCCCTTGTCCAATAGTGGTTTTCAGGAAAATGATAGAAATGTAACATCTCTGAGGTGTGTACTATTCTCTCTGGCTTTGCTCAAACAGGTCAGCAGGTTCAGAAGCTGAAGGAGAGGGCAGACTGATTATGTAAGTCTATATTTCCTAAGAAACTCAACTAAAAAGTACCAGAAAAACATGTTACAACATGAGTCCAGCCCTGTTCAATATCTTCATCAATGACCTGGATGAAGGCATCGGGTGCACCCTTAGCAAGTTTGCAGATGACACTAAGCTGGCTGGAAGTGTCGATCTGCTGGAGGGTAGGGAGGCTCTGCAAAGTGATCTGAACAGGCTGGACTGCTGGGCTGAGACCAATGTCATGAGGTTTAATAAGGCCAAGTGCCCGGGTCCTGCACTTGGGGCACAACAACCCTATGCAGAGCTACNTGCTCTCTATAACTACCTGAAAGGAGGTTGTAGAGAGGAGGGAGCTGGCCTCTTCTCCCAGGTGACACGGGACAGGACAAGAGGGAATGGCCTCAAGCTCCGCCAGGAGACATTTAGGCTAGACATTAGAAAAAAATTCTTCACAGAAAGGTTTATTTGGCACTGGAACAGGCTACCCAGGGAGGCGGTTGATTTGCCTTCCCTGGAGGTGTTTAAGGCACGGATGGACAAGGTGCTGAGGGGCGTGGTTTAGTGTTTGATGGGAACAGTTGGACTCAATGATCTGGTGGGTCTCTTCCAACCTGGTTATTCTATGATTCTATGATACGCACGCTTCTCCATTTAGGATAAGACTAGGAGAACAAAGATGGCATATAGGAAATTTGTTGCTTGGTCACTACTAGCAAGCGTGTTTTATGGAATCTAAAGCACAGAGTAAGACTGTATATGAACCATTCTGGCAATACCACAGTAGGGGAATTATTTAGAAAAATGTTGTCCAGTCTAATGAGGCGTATTTAATTTCCTTCAGACTTTGGGGAGAATAGTTTTGAGTAAGGTATTATGAATTTTATCCCTATTAAAGTATGTGAGTGTACACATGTTCTGATCAGGAGGGTGGAAGGATGGAGCAGTTTTGATGCTGCTCAAGCTTCGAATATTGGGAGAGCCATCTATGTGTCATCTGTAAAGTGGGCTTGTCCAGAGAGGTATCATTGAAGTAAACAGAGGAATTTTTCTTTCTCTAGACTTCCTCTGTAATGTAGGTGCCTAAATTATTAGCTACGTTGACCCGAAAATGTCTTTACCACTGAGGGGTTCATGAACATATAGTGGAAAGTTAAATCTGGCTGTCATATAGATACCTTGCTTGTAGTTTCGTTATTTCAGGAGTATGATCTGGATTTCTTTGGACTTCAGATGACGTGGCACTGACTCTAAAATAACTCTAGAATTTTAAAAAATCCTGTTGGATGAATTTTCTCTGATTTGCGTGGAGATATTTAATAAAATATAAGCCTTATCAGAAAACTGATACGTACTTTGGTAGTGTGTGCAGTAGTTGGATAAAATAAATAGTTTAGAATACCGCACTGGTTATTTGTCACAGCATGTTAGGAGATTAAAGAGACTGACATTTTAAATTTCATCTTTACATTGGCAATAATACTCAGTAGTCAAAATATGATTCAGTATATCAGGACACAATTATGAAAAAGTCTACTGATAATTGATGCACACATGGAAGTTGCATGCAATTAAGCGCTTTGGGGTTTTTTCCCCCATCAATTACAGTAGTCATTTTATATCACATAATAAAGTAAACCCTTAACTGAGATCCCATTCATATAAAATAACAGAGCATCAGCCATATGTCATAACAATGATGTTGATAGGGGTACTTCTCATAACAGAGCATCCATAATTGCTACATCCTGGAGTAGATTTACATTTTAAAGTAAACAAAGGAGCGATGGCTAAGAGCTAACTGTAACAATCACCCAAAATAATATGGGGACTGACAATGTTTTGGAGAGTATCAGGAGCAGGGAAATAATGCATTAATATTTTGGTAAAAATAGATAACTTCAATGTTTTTTGCCTGTAAAACTTAAAAACTGCTGTTAAATAATTCACTTGGTTTTCCTGCGATTTTTTATCTAGACGCTGCCTAAAACGTTAGGGAAAGTTTTTCTTTCTATTTCAGCTGTATTATCTTATTTTACAGAGAACAGAGGATATAGATGCATTTTCTGGCATGTTATCTTTGTCTGGCCTCTAGATCACTCCCCACCAGAAGTGCATTTTTGGCCACAGGGATCTGTACTCGTGATTCTTTCCATATGCTTCCTTGGCCTGTTCCTGCACCAAGCAGAGTGATGTAATTGGAGTCACTCATTGTGCAGAAATAAGAGTCCAGCCAGATTCTGTGTTTTTGACAAAGCTGTGAAAAAGTCTCTTTTATACCAAGCCCAGCTAATAGACAAATGCCTTAAAAGTTCACAAATTCTGCACCCCTCTTACAGCAGGAGAGTCATCCCCGTTTGCAATTGCCAGAGAAGAGATTTCTGTACTTTTTTTTTTTCACTGTTGTGTAGTTAACACACTGGTTTTAAAGACAAGTATGTTACCAATGTGCAGTAATGTGTGGGATTTGACAGTAAGCCTGGTTCCATGGGTCTCACAGGGGAGATAATTACTGTTAAGCACATGCAAACATTCCAAGGAAAGAGCAGCAAGTAAGGAGAAGTTAACAGGAGGCTTCAGCATAAAAGATCTGTGACCTTTCTGCTATTTCTTATTAACCAGCAATATATGCTTCTGTTAGTCCCTTTTTATGAAAAGTATCGAAGCGTGCTGTTGCTGTTAGATAGTGCTCAGTGTTGAGCAATAGAGATTACAAAGTGAAAATACATAAATATAAATAATTAAATGTGTATAAAAATATACAGCTAAAATAAAATCACATGTGCAAAGTTGTAATAAATTGAGTGTCTGTTCTGACACCACAAATTTAGAATATGTATTTGATTTCCAGTAATAAACCAGCAGTTACCTTCAAAGTAAACTTAGGGGTTTATAAGTCTATGACATACAAGCTAGTGCAAAAGGAGCTTGAGGGATGCTGAGGTAGTCTCCTGCAGGGAGGAAAAAGAATAGCAGCAAGTGTAGGAGGATGAATTTGGTATCTGGAAGATGTATTATGTTAACAAGTGAAATATCAAACCCTCATGCTGGTTTTTATCTTTTTCATATGTAGGGTTTAAAAATAGAAATTGTGCATGACTGTGAAATTAAATGGCTAGCTGGATTTTGAAGAGTTTATTATATCTTCTTTTTGTAACTGATAGGATCTCTGGGACATAAATTAGTGCTGAAGTTCTGTGGTTCCTACTTTGTGGCGTGTCTGGTATAAAAATAACCTACAAGAGCTAGACGTAATCTGTTGAAATAATAACGTAAGTAAATTTCCATGTCTGTTTAATATGGCCCTGAGAACTACTAAAACAGACTCAGTTCTTGTTTATTAATGTGTCAACACAGAGGGATTGTGATTAATACCAAGAGTGAGCCCAGTGTGAAAATGATTCTCTTGTGACCAAAGCTAAAATCAAGAGAGAAGAATCTGAAAGAAGCTTTAGAAGTGGCAAAATAATTATTATAGACAAATGGGGAAAAAGAGAGAAAGAGGATAGAAATCAGATGAAGGTTTCCAAAGGAGTAAATTTTTTGTTACCTCCTCAATACCTAAGCAGTGCAATCCTACTTTTATAGAAAGTTCTTAGAACTTCTGAAAAAAATTGTCTATGTGTTGCCTTTTTTCCATATTGATATGAGTGTAGCCCACTGCATTCATCCACTCTTTTGCCTGTCTCTTACAAACTGAGCTACAGTGAACGCAAGCGTGTCAGAGTGGCTGCTGCTGAAACAGGTCAAGGTAAAGAGATAGGGCCAAACTTATCATGGTTTAACTTAGACTCCAGAAATACAAATCATCAGTTTTTCAAGGATGTTTTTTATTCCTGTTTTTGTTGTTTCAAATGACAGAGCACTTGGGTTGCACAGATACTGGAGTGTTTTGTGTTGGCAGCCAACCAGAGAAATGTAGAAAGGGTAAAAGCTGCAAGGTTGTTTTGGATGAAACATTTTTTTTCAAGGATTTTTCTTTTTCATTTCCCAAACAAAAACTGGAAGATGTTGTTCCATTAGTGAAGAAAATATTTTGTTTTGTGAGCTTTGTAAGAGAATACTGAAAAGTGAGTCAAGTTTATAAAATAAATGCTAGTGAACTCTCCTCTTGGTAGGTATGCTCCCTCTTGGTATGTATACTCCCTCTGGCCACAGAGGAGTATTTCTATCCTTTGTCTGACAGAGGGTTTAAAGCTGTATCTCCACCCAGAAGTAGGTCAGAACAATAGCAAGGGTTTGTGGAGTGCCAGGGCATTGTCATTATCATTGGCATTGGGAAGACTGTAAAATTAAACAATCCATTTAAGGATTAAGGGGTCAGTTGGCCCCATTACCTGCCACACTTCCATCCACGCTTGACATTTGAGGTCCATTAATCATGCTGTTAGCTAGCTGTCATGTCTAAGATAGATTGCATCAAAATGCATGAGAGGGCTGTCCTTGAACTAATTTTCACCTGTAAGTCTTCAGAAAAGAATTCTGACTCATTCGCTTTGCATCTACTAGTGAGGGATTCAGTACTGAGGTGGGACTACTGGCATGTTTCTTTCAATCATTAACTTAATCTGCCCTCTGCTTCCAAGAGTTATTCTGCTGCAAGTCATTTGTCATGGGAAAGTTTGGAGCATCAAACTTCAGGATGTGCATTACTTGTGTGATATATGTGTCAGGATGTGATTAATAGTTCGTTTTGCATGCAGTGATGCCATATGACTTATTGACATAGACACTAGAAATCAGATCTCATGCTGCCTGGAAAGGTATTCTGTTTCTCAAGCTGGAGAGTGTTATTTTCCTGTTTACTTTGATTTGTGGTTAACAGCTGGATACAAAATGAAGGAAAGGTGATTCTAAACATCCCACAGGCCAAGATCTGGAAACTCAAGCAGAAGAGTTTGATTTAAATCCTGCCGTGAACTGCACAGATGATGTTTTTTTCCCTTTTGGCTTATATTTCTTAGAAAAATGCTAATACTTCTGGTTTCAGTAAGGAAGTAGTTATTAGGACAGAGAAATGAGAGACAGATACAGAAAAGTGTTCCCACTGGGAGAAGAGACATTAGTGCCGTTAAGAATGTTGTTGAGAAAAGGAGAGGTTATGGTAATCTTACCACAATTTTTCTCATTTTTGTTGTTGTTGAAATTGGTTATTAATTCACATCCGGAGTTTTATACAATTGGTATACTTATTTAGAGCGTGGAATCACATTTAGAGAAGATGATATGCACCCTTTCAGCTTTGGATAATACAATGAATGCATAATCGTTCTTGACATCATAATTTGATTACTGAAGAATTGGGTCTTAACCTCCCCTTCAGATTCATTGTTCATTGTAGAGGTGGCAGATCTAAGCCAGATAACCATGTTGCACCATTCACAACACATGTAGGAAAATGATACTACTTATACACAATACCAGCCTTACCCATGGTATCTATTTTTCCCCAGTTTCTTCATAGAGGATTTGAATCGAACTCTAAATGTTTAAAATGAAGTAAAAGAAATATTTTATATGACACAGATGAAGAGAACTTAAAAGAACATCTCAAGCATGTATTTGTGCTGTGCTATTCACAGAATTTGTCCAGACAGGAGTTCTTTGTGCTGAACAATGCATATGGCTTTGGATGTTTATAGGGTTTGATCATTAGGTAACAAATCCATTCAGCACCTTTTGCTCTTTCCAGCCTTCTCAAGTTTCTGAATGCAAGTATAGGTATATAAGTGTAAAACAAATATGGCTTTGTGCTATCTATAGGGATACGTTTATGGTTTAGCTGTTAGTTTAAATTAGGTTTTAGAATTTTTGGAACAGTTGCTTTGGCTAAAAGTGCTTATGTTTGCAACTCCGTAGTTGCTCTGTACTGAAAAATCCATTACAGATTATTTTTTGAATTATTTTTTGTAACATCTGGCACCTTCAAATGACCAAAAAGGCTAATGCAGCATTGAGGTACAGATTATTTGCTGTCTTCAGGCACAGTTAATTGCTGAGAGGCTTAGAAAACAGCTGTTTTCTGGTACAAAGCATGTCAATCATAGAATGAGTTGGATTGGAAGGGACCTTAAAGATCATCTAGTTCCACTTGGCTTTCCATGTTGAGGGACACTTATCACTAGACCAGGCTACTCAAGGCCCCGTCCAGCCTGGCCTTGAACACCTCCAGAGATGGGGCGTCCACAGCTTCCCTGGGCAACCTGTGCCAGTGCCTCATCACCCTCACTGTGAAGAATTTCTTCTAATGTCTCATCTAAATATTACCCCTTACAATTTAAAGCCATTCCCCCTCATCCTATCACTACATGCCTTTGTAAAAAGTCCCTCCCCGGCTTTCATGCACGCCTCCTTCAGGTACTGGGAAGGCCGACACAAGGTCTTCCCCAAGCCTTCTCTTCTCAGCTTGTCCTCGTAGAAGAGATTCTCCAGTGGTCTGATCATCTTCACAGCCCTCATCTGGACCCATTCCAACAGCCACATATCCATATTTTGGGGATTGCAGAACTGGACAAAATACTCCAGGTGGGGTCTAATGAGTGACAAGTAGAAGGGGCGAATCATCTCCGTTGACCTGCTGGCCACACTTCTTTTGATGCAGCCCGGGATATAATTGGCCTCTGGACTGCAAACACACATTGCTGGCTCATGTCAACCTTCTCAAAAGTCAGCAGCCCCAAAACCTTCTTTGCAGGGCTGCTTTCGATCACTTCACCCCCCCATCCTGTACTGAAGCCATGAATTGCTGTGACACAGTTGTAGGACCTTGCTCTTGGCCTTGTTAAAACTCATGAGGTTCACACAAGCTCACTTCTCCAGATTGTCCTGGTCCCTCCAGATGACATCTCATTCTCCTGGCATGACAGCTGCACCACTTAGCTTGGTATCATGTGCAAACATGCTGAGGGTGCACTCAATCTTGCTGTCTATATCATAAAAAAAAAAAAGTTAAATAACACTGATCCTAGTACAGACCTCTGAGGGACACCACTTGTCATAGATCTTCATCTGGACACTGAGACATTGACCACTACTCTGAATGCAACCATCCAACCAAGCGAAACTAACAATACTTTGGCAATTAAGATTCATGATATAGCTAGTTAAAAGTATGTTTGTGTGTTAAAGGATTTCTGACAGCAGTTGCTGATCTGGGGTATTGTATATAACCAGCATAGAATGCAACTTTACTTTTACATATAGGACTAACAACATTTTAAGAGTTTTTTCAGTGATAAGGAAAGATTAAAACCCAGAAATAGGGATGCAGAGAATTAATTCAGATCGACAAATAACCAAATTACTCTGATTTTCAATTTTTGTACCTCTATGAAATTCAGAAGAGTTGCTTGCCCAGTGCAGCTACCTTTTCTTCCAGTTTATCTGGAAATACAGAAAAAAATGAGCATCTAGGAAAAGCATGTGTTTTAGCTTACAGATCTGTAATCTTTTGCACAACAATTAAGTGAAATCAGAAGTAAGAAATTTTAGTATACTTGGCTGGAATTCTTCACTGATAAGTTTAGAAATTGAACCAGGAAACGAATGACAGAAATGTTCCCAACATTGACCACAAAGATTAGCATGTGGATATGGGGAAGATGAGTTGTAAATTTTTAGAACTATTTTTTCTTGATGCTTTGACAGTTATTTGTAACCACACTTGCAGCTGCTTGTCTTAATATTGTTCACAACGGTTTTCAGTCAATGCCTGTCAAACAAGAAATGAAGTTATGCGAACAATATAATCAGTTCAATAAAAACCCTGGTTCAAAAAAAAAAAAAGTTCAAATCCTGCTTCTCGATGCTGAATGCATTCATGTATTTATTTAAAATCTGTGAGACGGGGACTTCATTAAAAAAAGGAAAAATTAATGTAAAAGTTCACTCAGCAGAAGAGATTGAAGCTGAAAGAAGGCGAACACTAAAAACTGTTGAAAATTCAGCTATTCAAAAATCTTACAGAAGCTTTCCTTACATGTAGGTATGAGTGTGCCAGGTTCATCCAAGTCCTTCCTAAGATATTAGATATACTGGAATAAAAAATAAAGGTTGTTGTTCTCACTTCTACATAGTTGCAGTGCAGTCATGAAAGCAACTGATGATTGTTCAGTTTATCAAAGAAATTTTTCATTATATTTTTTTACATTTCCTTTTCTGTAGAACCGTGGCCTGAAAGTACTGTCAGAACTGCAAAATTTAAGGCCTTGTTATGCAGTATATGCTTGATTTAAGAGAGATTTAAGAGATTTTTTTTGTTCTATACTACCTCCACCTCAATTATAAATTTTCTGGGTACAAATTCACTATTTTGCTACATTAAAAGTAATCATTGGATACAAGAAGGTAATTTCTAGAAATTAGTATTGAGTAGTGGCAGCATCTTACCTCTATTTAATGTTAAATGTGCTTTTTAAAAATGCTGTTAAGTATGTTAATTTGAACTGTAGTCATGAAAGTAGATTTCATTATCTCTACTCTATGCTTGAATGCATTTGTGAAATGAAGAAACAGAATTGTGAATTATTTTATTATACTTCTTTAAAGACAACTTCAGTCCCGTAGCCACCATTCAAGAATTCATCAACATTTTGCTCCTTTGCAAAACAAAAGGGTCGTTACAGATTTTTGGAGGAGTATAAACTATGTGATACTACTTTTTCACAAAAATATGTGAGTCTTGCTTCATATAAATATACTCCATTTCTGTACAAACAATATTATGCATACCTGTTTCTCGTAGAAAACCACAGAATATCACAAAGACCCTTTTAATATTTAACAGCTTAGTCTTTCTAATAAAATCAATAAGATTTGAAGGTTAACATTGTCCATTCTTAGGAATGAAAAAAAATGCTTTTGGTGACTTGGAAAGTGGCTTACTACTGTATTAAAATTCAACATGAATTGCCTAACTTCAGAGGCATTAATATACACCCCACAGTGCAGTAGCGGAGAACAATAAGTAGGTGAAACTCAATTAATTGTCTTCTTTCATTATTGACAGGCTAGTGAAGGATGCCCCGTGGGATGAGGTCCCTCTTGCTCACTCCTTAGTTGGTTTTGCCACCGCGTATGACTTCTTGTACAGCTATCTTAGCAAGCCTCAACAGGAGAGATTTCTTGAGGTAATTGCCAATGCCTCGGGATATATGTATGAAACATCATACAGACGTGGATGGGGCTTCCAGTACCTCCACAACCACCAACCTACCAACTGTGTGGCCCTGCTGGCTGGAAGCCTGGTTCTGATGAATCAAGGTATGTGCTAAACCATAGGAATGTTTTTCTGAAGTGTATCTACTTAATCAGCCATTTTTCTAGCAAAGTTCAGGAACTGATAGAAATGTTTCTGAGAGTACAGGTAGCAGTACTGGGTTTGCTCTTTTGCTGCTTAGAAGAATTTAATTTACTAAATAGAAGTCTTTGGGAAGATATACAAGGTATAATATATATGCACATATACCTATGTATTTAGTTTCAGTTGCCTAAGTGATTCTGTAATTTTTACCTCATTGTAAGAATTAAAAGTGCCCTTGTGTATCTTCTGTCCAGTCCAGATTTACAGACAAGGTCTTTCAGGATAGCTTATAAATAAAGGTTAATGCCATTAGTCTCCTTACTCAATACATTGAGAAGGTCAACAGTCAGAAGCACCTCATGCTTTGAGCTTGGGAGCTGGACAACAGGATCACCTGGGATTTCATCCAGGGCTTCTGTCCTGTTGCCCTGAGAGAGCTACCAACTTTATCCCCTCGAATTCTACAGTTCAAGACTATTCTTTCCAGCATCTTTTTCTATGGAGCAGTGCTTTACCTTTTCCCCCCTGAACCTACATCCTTGCATCCCACAGCCTTCAGCCAGTGGGTGACTGCACCAGGTGTCATCTCCTTTGCTTTGGGGACTTAAACCCATCCTTCCCAGTTCTCAGGTGTGAATAACCTCACCAGTTGCTTTTGGCTGCTTTGCTGGGGGAGGGGCTGCCCATCTCCTTCTTTCTAAGCGATATGCTGTGAGAAAGATTGCAAGTCACAGAATCAGAGGGAGCATTGTTCAACAGAGAACTGGCAATCGGTGAGATGATTCTGCTTTTCATTAGACTATAGACCATAAGTGTGCTTTTTGCCAAACAGTGTCAACATCACAAATAAAGCTGGGTGATATTTCTTTCACCAAAGGTTAGCTGGGGGGGAGGTTTGAGGAGGGGAAAAAAAAGTCAGTTCAGCAACACGTGAGCAGTTTGAAAATTTGTGCTGATATTTCAAATGAAAATAGGTCAAAACTTCCACACTTTATATTTCTAAATGAAAATTCTGTTGTTTTCAATATAGAGCAACTTTGGTTTTTTAAAAATAAGATAT
This sequence comes from Piaya cayana, assembly GCA_013389865.1. NCBI lineage: Eukaryota > Metazoa > Chordata > Aves > Cuculiformes > Coccyzidae > Piaya > Piaya cayana. The sequence continues at coordinate 23,712 of WAAB01012049.1, read as the reverse complement.
AAGTGAAGTTTTTCTATTGGTCTAGATTTTTTTTTTTAAGAAAACAGTTTCTATTCAATTCAATTGCAGAAGCATGCCAAGACTAAATAGCCAGCTTAAAAACATATAAACATTGTCACAGGACTGAAAAATTAAAGTATTTGAAATGAATTCTAGGCACACGCATATACTGAAGCATCTACAGTTCAAATTAAGACTGAAATATTCCAAAAAGAAAGTTGAGTACCTTTTCATGGTAATGAATTATTATTTTTGTAACATACTACAACTGTAAGGTTATAGCATAGATACAAACTAAGTGAATTGAACATATATGCATTACAATGGTAAATACACTATGTTGAAGCACTGAAATTAGCATTCTTTCTAGGGCAGTAGTCTAAAACTATAATAGCTATTATAGCTGTTAATGTCACAAGGGAAGACAAGCATGGAAGCATTTGGGATTTTATTCAGACAGACCGCTGTGCTGCCAGCTCCATCAGAGTAATGGAATAGTGTCAAGATAGCTGTGAATAAAGTAACTAGAAGCAAGCAACACCACCTGCCCCTGGTGCTCAGGCCTCCTCCATCATAGTTGTATCTTCAGCCAGCAGAATGTTAGATTCAGGCTGTGTGTTCAACTTGATCACACTGCATATTTTTTTCTCTGTTAGCATGATTTGGCAGCCTTGACTAGTTCATCCCTCTGTTCAGCATAATTACAAATACAGTAATTGTAGCAATGAAATGAAAAAGTCTCAGAATATTTGAATATAGCTCATGCTCCCTTAGCCTGGCACTTGTACTTCATTCAGCAGGCACCACTTTACCATACGATGGAGTGTAACATATGCTAGCTGAGCTCTGCTGTATGGTGAACGTAAGTCTGGTTAAATCTGTGACCAGACACTTTAAGTTAGGTAGGTACTAAGTTGCCATATAGAAGCACAAGGTAGTTGGTCTCTGTTTAGTCCTACCTCTCTTGCTGGTAAATACAAAAGAAAATAAGAGGAACATAACCTTTTCTCGGCTGGAATTCACGTGCTGCCTTCTACAGTACTTAAATGCACTGCTAAAACTCTCATGCTTGTGCTTCTCCTTTGGTGAAGGCAGACATACCCTGAGAAGAGCTTCTGGCAACCTCTTCACAGCTGTCGTTTTGTGTAGAGCAGACCAAAATATTAAGATCTCTGAAAGTCTTTTCTTTAGAAGAAATAAATGAGTTTAGGGCTTGTATATGTAGAGTCTGAAACTTAACCTAGTTGGAAGATTAATTTTATCCTAGATTTCAGGAATCTTTATTTGCAATTAACTGTGCAAAACTTTCTCCCAAAAAATTCTGTTTGGATAACCTTTTAGGTTATGCAATAAAATAAAAATATAAGTAGAACAGAACATGTCTTAAAGTAGAGCCTATATGAGTAGAATAGCAGTTAATTGCAGCTCAAATGTGAACATCTTTGTAATTTTAAACTCAGAGGATCTCCTTGTCACATTGGTGAACATGCCAGTAAATAATGACTGATTAGAATATTTGCATTATTGGAGCCCTCTACTGGGGACTGTAAGTATTTTCATACAACTTTAATGTGAAATACAATAGTCTTGGTATGGCTCTTCCCTTTTTGCATGTCCTGAATGCATTAAGGAAATTTTCCCTTTAAAATGGAAAGCATAACCCCACTTTATTAGCAAGAGGTGTTTGATAGATTTTCCCTGCTCACGTGGCCTTGCTTTGTTGTGGCTGTATTTTTCACTGTAGGGACATTGCAGTGCAATGTTGTATTTTAGAGCTCTGAATTGCAGATTCCTTGTTGTAAAGGACCCCACTGTGGGAGTATACATGGCATAATCTATGATGTATGATGCTGTAATTAGGTTTGCCAACATATTTTTTTCAGGCTACCTTCAGGAAGCTTATTTGTGGACCAAGCAAGTGTTGGCAATCATGGAGAAGTCAGTAGTCCTGCTGCAGGAGGTCACAGATGGCTCCCTCTATGAAGGGGTGGCTTATGGCAGCTACACAACCAGATCACTGTTTCAGTACATGTTTCTCGTCCAAAGGCACTTTGACATCAATCACTTCAGCCACCCCTGGCTCAAGCAGCACTTTGCATTTATGTACAGGACTGTCCTCCCAGGTAGGTCCTTTGGATCAATGAAGATGAAACTTCCAGTTCTTGAAGCAGCAGTAAATGTCATACTTAAACTAGGCCATGAAAAGATAATATTTTACTTGGATTTTTATAAAATAACCTTCTCCTTGGATTTTACCTTCTCCATCCATTGAAATAGTGACACCCTTGTTTATCACTGTGTATTAAAGATCATTGTTTATTAACCTCTGGCTTTTAAAACTAGTGAAAAGATCATTTGGAGAAAAAGCAGTGCTTCAGAATTTCTGTTTTTTGAAGTTTGAAACAGATCTGGTTTTGGGGCTTCTGCTTGAAAAATCATATTCTTTGAGATTCTATAGGTGCTTTACTTTGCCAAAAATTATCATACTAAAGATAAAGGTGAAAGGAATAGCAAGTGATGAAGCCAGGGTAAAAGAATCAGTAAAATGTAGGGAAGTTCTACATGATGACCAGGTTTCCACAGAAGAGTGAAAAAGAATTTTATACCACGTTTATTAAAATATTTTTCTTACGGAAATAGTCATTGACTCAAGTGATAGGTTTCTCTGTGCAGTCCAGAGGTACATCAACCATTATTTTTCTCAATGGGAGAGTTAAGCAGAAATACTTGACATGACTAGTGGGGCAATTTTGCACACTTTTTAATATTTCTGTTCTCTTGCTGGGTCTTGCAATGTATTTTAGTATCACTAGTTTGAAGTCCTGGTTGTGACTGAAAAATGGAGATATACAAACACAAAACTAGTTATAAGTTAATAATTTACTTTCAGGCAGCCTTACAAGTTTTAGATGATGTTTTTGTGCTGCTTGTTTGGAGGACAATTCATTAGGAATTTACATTGTTCAAATTGCTGTTTAAAAAGATCATAACAACTTTATTGCTTATAAGGACCCAAAATCTAGCCTTGTATGTTAGAGGGGCTGAGCGAAGCTTTGGGATGCCAACACAGGTATTTAAGGAACTGCACTAACTCTCTGTGAGACCTCCAGCATCTACTGGGGAGAGGTTTCTCAGAGGAAAGTTAATTCATGGAAGTTGTTTCACACTGAAGCTGATTATATTTTAAAATTTTTATTTGCCTTTGTGGGGGCAGCATGTTTTCTTGCTTTAGAAAATTTGTAGGAAAAGTGAAAGCACTAAACAGAAAGTTACTTTTGCCACATTTGAGTGAGGAGAGGAAGTGGATGGGACATTGCTGCTTACTCTGTTTGTAGTACTTTGACTGTAGCTCAAAGCTGAAGAAGGTGAGTATTCAAGCTAGCTATAGCAGAAGGAAACAGCTCCTGTGTAACCTGTTTATGACTCATTTACAGTTAGGTGTATAAGCATCTGAAAAGACTGCTTCTGTTTGTGTCTGGTTTTACTGCTTGACTTCACCATCATGCTCTACAAATGCATCTTTGTATGTCTATTTTTCTTTCTCACATTCCTTTTCACTTTTTCCCAAGGGTTTCAGAGAACTGTGGCCATTGCAGATTCCAACTATAACTGGTTCTATGGGCCTGAGAGCCAGCTGGTGTTTCTTGACAAATTTGTCATGCGCAACGGCAGCGGGAACTGGTTGGCAGAGCAAATCAGAAGGAATCGAGTGGTGGAGGGCCCAGGGACACCATCCAAAGGGCAGAGGTGGTGCACTCTCCACACTGAATTTCTCTGGTATGAAAGGGAATGAGTGGGCTCAAAAGGAACCCGATTGCTTCTTGCTTTTCGTGATAATTAATTCTCTTCAGATTTGTACTGTAGAAGCCTAGATTGGGCTGGGCATGTGTGACCCAGAGAGTCATTAGGCTTAGAAGAATTTCACTTAGCATAGATGCACAGTATGTGTTGCTACAGAGGACACTTTGGTTTTATGCTACATCTGCTTTTGTATTTTCTTTCCATTCTCTCTCACTTTTATAGAGTACAAGCAGTTTTAAAAGAACTAGAAATTTGCCTGTACTGAGTGGCATAGTTTAGAGATTGGTGGGAATGGTTGGACTCAATGATCCGGTGGGTCTCTTCCAACCTGGTGATTCTATGATTCTATTCTTTAGTTTACTCGGTCTATTCTAATGGTTTTTAATCCCAATGTGGTTTTAACAGTTAATAAGGTGAATCTTTAAAGCCTAGTTTGCTTTTAAAACCTATTAGTAATAATGTAAATTTTCTCTTTAAAAATCTGAAGTAATGTAAGCAGTAAGACTACTATTAGTTGTTTATACACACTCACTTGCAAGTTTTGCTTGGAAAAAATATCACAATAGATTACTAGATCCATATTTTCCATGTAATTTACAGCTCTGTTAACTTGTCTGTCAGCCTTCTAAGGGGAAGAAATTAAAAGACCCAAGAGACTTCAGATGTACATATAAATTCACTCTGCCTGGAGAGAACAAGTACATTTTTGTGGAGTCAGTGTAGCTCTATTTCTCTCCTTAGAAGAAAAATATTATTGAATATATATTGTTTTGAATTCATGATGTTGTCACAGTTCAGCCCCAATCTGATCAATTTTGACAACTAAGCCTGAGCAGTTAGGCTCCCAGTTCCCTTCTCCCCTTCCCCCAGGGAAAGGGAAATGAGAGGAAAAGACTTGTGGGTTGGAAGCTAAAACAGCTTTAATTAAATACTAATAATGATAATATTAATAATAAAAATACACTTAATAAGAAAATAATAAAATATATATAAAATTGTGTCCCCTTCCCCATGACTATACATTAGTACAGGTGTCGCAGAGGAGGCACAGAGGGTTAGGAGGGAACTAGGCTCAAGAACTGGATTCAGGAATGCATAGATCTAGGATACAGGCAAACAGGCAGACGAGGTCCTCAGAGGATGTTGGCCGTCAAAGACAAGAGCAATACTGTCTTGATCCCTCAGTTTTATACCAAGTATGACATATATGAGGCAGAATACTCTGTAGGTAACCTGTCCTGTCTGCCCCTCCCTGCAGGTGTGACACTTTTTTGCCTCTTTGACTTACAGCACTCTACCAGCTCAAGGACGGCCTTGGTTGCTTTAGGAATAAGTATAAGCAATGGCTTTTCTGCATGCCAATGTCCTGTATTAGCACTTCTAGAGAGAAATGCTGTCCGAAACACATGTTTGTTAACTTTCAGAGGAGTAAACTTCTCAGACAAGACTTAGCTGCAGCTAGAAAACTGATTCTAGTTTANGTATAAAATTGTGTCCCCTTCCCCATGACTATACATTAGTACAGGTGTCGCAGAGGAGGCACAGAGGGTTAGGAGGGAACTAGGCTCAAGAACTGGATTCAGGAATGCATAGATCTAGGATACAGGCAAACAGGCAGACGAGGTCCTCAGAGGATGTTGGCCGTCAAAGACAAGAGCAATACTGTCTTGATCCCTCAGTTTTATACCAAGTATGACATATATGAGGCAGAATACTCTGTAGGTAACCTGTCCTGTCCGCCCCTCCCTGCAGGTGTGACACTTTTTTGCCTCTTTGACTTACAGCACTCTACCAGCTCAAGGACGGCCTTGGTTGCTTTAGGGATAAGTATAAGCAATGGCTTTTCTGCATGCCAATGTCCTGTATTAGCACTTCTAGAGAGAAATGCTGTCCGAAACACGTGTTTGTTAACTTTCAGAGGAGTAAGCTTCTCAGACAAGACTTAGCTGCAGCTAGAAAACTGATTCTAGTTTAGCTCAAACATAAGTATGTATGTTTATTAGAATCCAAGCACCTTTCACCTTGTTATTTACAAAATACAGAACCTCTCCTCTGTAACCCCATTCCATCATTTTTTTCTCTTGTGTTCTCCATCAAAATTTATACTTAGAAGATTCTTTATGATGTCAAAGAAAAAGAAGTCCTTAAGAGAATTTGAATGAAAAAAAAAAAAAGAAAATAATTATGTGAATATTCTGACAATTGCCTTTTCCCTGTGCTGCAGTGTTAATCTTATGCAAGCGGACATGCTCATCACAAGAGTCTCAGGAAAGAGGCCTGTTTTTAGGGGAATCTCCTCCAAGGACCATTAGATATAGAGCAGGCTCCTGGCACTGGTTGGAATTATCTGAGGCTGTATGCAGGACATGAGCTGTGATTGTCTAGGGTCTAAGAGAGGCTCCTGGTTAGCTGTAGACAGTAAATCGGATGAGGAACTATGTAACAGAAATATCAGTGGGCTTAACAATGGTGCTTTTTATTTCAGTTGCTTAAAAACAATGCCAGAATGTTAGGTTCTGTTTTCCATGCTGTGTGTTTGTTTGTTGTGTTCTTGTTTAACTCCTGTAGATCAAATAAATGTTATAAGCATTGTAGCCTTTCCTGGAAATTAGACCTTTTTTTTAAACCAACTATCTTATATCTTACAGTTTATACAAGAAAGCCATGCAAAATTTTCTTCAACCTTATTGGAGAAGGAAACTAACATACACAAAGTTATAAAAATAGTAAAAGCCCATAATTCAAAATGCCTTTTCATTAAATTTAATTTGTTGCTAATTCTGTTTGGAAACTATGGTCTTCTATAAACATCAGTTTTGGAGACATGCTCTGTTTCTCTTCGTTAAGTAATCATTAAATAGGTGCAAATGTTGATGTCTAGTGTAAAATAGATTGTTTACAGCCTGGTCCTAATGTACCTTTTTAAAAAGATTTGCATTGCAGACAGAGTTTTATGCTGTAAGACAAAATGTGGGTACTTTAAAATGATTGGTACTCTAATTTTCAGACTGCAGAGGGATTGGTTGCTTTAAATATGCACCAGATGCTTTCAGTTATTATTCTGTAAAAAGCATACAACCAATTTGTATAGGGATTACTATGATAACTATGTGGTTAGTTCACTCAAGAAACATATGTGTGGGCTTTATATTATTAGCTTGCTCCTTGATGTAAATGTTGAATGATTTTTTGAGTTTTGTACAGGTGTTTGATAATGGAATCAGTCAAGTGATTTTTAAATCCGTTTTCTTTGTGGTTTTGGCAGGTATGATGCAAGTTTGCACTCTGTACCTCCGCCAGACTATGGAGTTCCTAAGCTGCATTATTTTGAGGACTGGGGAGTGGTAACCTATGGAAGTGCTTTGCCAGCGGAAATCAACAGGCCTTTCCTTTCCTTCAAGTCAGGAAAGCTGGGAGGACGTGCAATATATGATATTGTTCATAAGAACAAGTACAAAGAGTGGATCAGGGGGTGGAGGAACTTTAATGCTGGCCATGAACACCCAGACCAGAACTCCTTTACTTTTGCTCCCAACGGTGTACCTTTCATAACAGAAGCTCTGTATGGGCCAAAATATACTTTTTTAAATAACGTGTTGATGTTTTCCCCTGCCGTGTCCAAGAGCTGCTTCTCCCCATGGGAAGGGCAGATTACAGAAGACTGTTCCTCAAAGTGGCTTAAGTATAAACATGACTTGGCTGGTGACTGTCAGGGGAGAGTGGTTGCTGCCATGGAGAAAAGTGGGGTGGTTTTTATCAGGGGAGAAGGAGTGGGCGCATACAATCCTAAACTGAAGCTGAGAAAATTGCAAAGAAACCTCATCCTTCTCCATCCCCAGCTTCTCTTGCTAGTGGACCAAATCCACCTAGAAGATGACAGCCCCCTGGAGGCAGCGACCAGTTTCTTCCATAATGTAGATGTGCCTTTTGAAGAAACAGTTGTTGATGATGTCCATGGAGCATTTATTAGGCAACGTGATGGGATATATAAGATGTACTGGATGGATGACACTGGCCACAGCGAGAAAGCTACCATCACCTCAAGGATGTATCCCCGAGGTTATCCGTACAATGGCACAAATTATGTGAATGTAACAACAGTCTTGCGACACCCTGTCACAAGGGCCATTTACCTTTTCATTGGGCCCTCTGTTGATGTGCAGAGCTTCACTATCCATGGAGATGCTCCACAGCTGAATGTTTTCGTTACCACCAGTGAGCATGCCTATACGGTGTACCTGTGGCCTGTTGAGGATGGGTCCCGCTCTGCATTTGCACAGGTTATTGCAGACCGCCAGAAAATTGTCTTTGATCGAGCCTCTGCCATTAGGAGCTCCGCAGTGCCAGAAGTGAAGGACTATGTAGGAATCGTGGAGAGGAACCTGCAGCATTTTAAGCCTGTTTTCCAGCAGCTTGAGAAGCAGATCTTGTCTCGTGTACGCAACACAGCTAGCTTTCGGAAGACTGCTGAGCGCCTGCTGAGGTTTTCAGATAAAAGGCAGACAGAGGAGGCCATTGACAGGTTATTTGCAATCTCACAGAGGCAGCAGCGTCAGCACGGTAGAACAAAGAAAAACAGAAAGGTAGCCAAAGGCTACAAATTTGTTGATGCTGTTCCTGACATTTTTGCACAAATTGAGGTAAATGAAAGAAAAGTGCGACAAAAGGCACAGACTCAAGCACAAAAAGAATTGCCTGTAGATGAAGATGAGGAAATGAAAGATCTCCTGGATTTTGCAGATATCACTTACATGAAGCACAAAACTGGGGTGTCAATCAAAGGCCGATCAGGGCTGGCACAGATGATGGCGACTGCTCGAAGTAGTGCCCCATCAATATCAGCTTCTTATACCCGCCTCTTTCTAATTCTCAACATTGCTATTTTTTTTGTCATGTTAGCAATGCAGCTCACGTATTTTCAGAAGGCCAAGAGACTGCATGGCCAAAGATGTCTGTATGCAATACTTTTAGTAGACAGCTGTATATTATTGTGGCTGTATTCTTCCTGTTCTCAGTCACAATGTTAGCAGAAGACCTCTACTAGTTGACCAGTTTATGGTCATATAAGTCTATGCAAAAGCATTAACCCTAATAGGGCCAAAGTTTATCTTCTTTTTTCTGAAACATTCCAAAAACAGCTGGGTAAAGATTGGTTTCAGACCAGAAGGGATGGAAGAATGGGGCAAGCTATGAATATCTCAGAAAACAAAGTACTTAATAAGTACTCCTCCTCTCTATTTCAAGTTGGGCCTCACATCTGAGGGACTGTTATGCTTTGTTCATCAGAGTTCAGTAATGTAAAATTGTAATTAATTTTTTAGTGATAAGAGCCCTCTTAATAGATTTATTTCTAGGGGCTTTCTTTTTTATACAGAATCGGGTTTGCATTTAGTGAGATTTTACTTCAGGCTGCTATGGATGTCTCTGGACATTCTCTTAAGAAAAGGACATTCAAACACAAGTATGCAAGGCAGACCTTAGCAGTGGATTTCATTTCTCTCTGCCAAACCAAAGGATGCTTCAATATTGGACACACTTGTATAATTATTGCAGACCCTTACATCATGTTGTCTTTTTCATGCTTTACAATCTAGCACATTGGGAAGCAGCAGTCGTATCAATACTTGCCAAGTGAGAGGCACAAAGGCTAGTAGGCAGCAGCAGAAGGCAAATAAGGGGTTAAATCAAAGGGTAAAGGATCACAAATCTCAGGAAATAAACCCCTTTATCTTTCAGTCAAGTGTAGACTGTAAAAGGACAGATGCTATAGGGTCTGTCTCAGGCAGGGTTTCACGGAAGTTTTCTATAGATTGAAGCACATATTAGTAGGGAAATAGTGTCCTAGATCACTGTTTTTCCATATGCAATTGTAAAAGTACAAACAAAAACCCAAAGCAATACTGTGGTAACCTCAGCAATTTGCCAGTATGGAAAAAGGGGTATTAAGGAAATATTTAATGTCTTATTTCTGTTCATGGGGTGAGAAACAGGACAGTTAAAATTGTGTGAACAGTCTGTTCTCTATAAAGCCCCAGCAAGGGTTCTACAAACTCTTGGTGGCCCCAGGTCAATTATTTGGGGATTAGTGGTGAATGGAATCATGTGGTTTATGACAAAAATAAACTTGACATCTCCACGTATATCCTCTTCTGTTCATTAAAGTGATTTCAAAAAATCATAGCTATGAGAGAATGGAAGCTCTATGGAGTCGGGGCATATATGTATGTCTTTACAGAAAAATGATTCTTCCAGTACATTTGCTAAATAAAAAACATTGTAATTGTCTCTGTGGAGAAGTGGGTTTTCTTTGATTAAATTTTTTTTTCATTATAACTACAGTAATGATGTTCATCAGCACTTTGTTCAAACCATATTAGTTTCCTCTTCCTTGCACCTGTTTGGGTATCTGTTGTCTACATTGCTGGTTTTGAGCTTTCTGCAAACCTCTGTTGAAACGTGATGAGATTTCCTAGTCTAAACATCTTTCGTGAATAGATCAGAATATTTTCAGTAAGCTCCAGTTACTGAGCCAGTTCTGAGCATTGTATTCACATACATAAGCCCTACTGCAGTATCCAGTGCCTGGATTTATCCAGTGAAACTTGATACGTTTAGTCTGAGCAAAGATTTAGGGCCTCAGTTAATTTTTGATACGTGCATAGTCAGTGAAGAAAGAGAGCCTTCAAGTAGCTACTCAGTTCAGCTAAGTACTTGAAACACCTTCAAGACATACTTTTCCCCAATTGCAGAAGACATGTAGGGAGGTTAATCACCTATTTCAAATCACCCACTTAATTGCTTAAGGTAAAGGGAGCTGAGTCAGGGGAATGTAGCTTCATGTTTGTAGTGATCCCAGCTGAAAGAATGACTAGATTGTGACAGGCTGCATATCCCTGGAAACTTCCTTATTTCTACCTTTGCACTCTGATGACATGAAGACTGTCATCATAGCTGTAGGGTTATGTTCAGTTTCAAAGACACTGTTGGACAACTATGGACCATGAAACACTAAAAAAAAAAAATCAAGTTGCAGGTACTATTCATGCAGTTTAGTTATATGACTTGGCACATTCTTCCACTGGGAGAGAGTGCAGGGAAATTTGGGGAGTCCTTATGCCTTTCAAGCAAATAGTCTATGCTTCTGTCTCCATGTCCTCTTTGCAGACATACGAACCTTAATGGAAATGAAAAACTGTGATAGCTTTTAGCCTTTATTAGGCTAACATCAACAGTGCAGTTCAGACAAATCTTTCACTTTATTACGTGTCCATGTACATTTGCCCTGTGTCAATTTGATATTGCTTTGAACAATCAGCTATAGAAAGCCAATCTATAGTGCAAAAGGCTTTTGAGAAATACATGCATTTCTTGGTCTGCTTTGTAGTATGCTGTCTGAGTTCCAAAGTGGGATTTGTGTATCTGTCAAACGAAACTGCAGAACTACAGAGATTAGAAAATAAGATACCTTCATGCACATCACTTCTCCTTTACACTAATTTTCTCTGCACCATTGTAGCAATGCAAAGGGAAACAGATGGTTGCAAGAGCTACCTATGCCCAGACTCAGATCTTAAAGATTTTAAAGCAGACTGGCATTCAAATGAGTGTGCATACAGTGATGACGGGAACTGAAATGTACCAGTCCATCCTCTTGAATGGGATACCAGACCCACATCAGCATAAAATGGGAATCCAAGAGTTTACTGGCATGTGCTTAGTTTCCATCTGATGCTTATCTGTGAAAGATTAATGCTACCTGAATATGACTGTCATATTGGCCACTTTGAACTCAGTTTACCCAGATGTAGATTTTAATGAGGAAGGGCAACTAGAGAGTGCTTCAAGTAGTGATGAAGCCTTAATTGTCCTCAGTGTATTTTGAATAATGAAAGAATCTTGTGTGCTTTCTTATTTACTCTTGTCCAGGCCAGGGCCTTTAAAAAAATTCCTTTTCAATGGTCATGTAAGTTTTGTTTCCATTCTTTGCTTGTATTCTTCTCTCTTCCTCACATTCCTTATCAGAGATCATGTTTTGCTGAGTTTTTTTTCTAAATTTAATTTGAAGTAAATGGAAGAACAGGCATTCACACAGGGTGTTGGGTAGAGTTGTCTGTGTCAAAAGGAAGAAACAGTTCAAGACCACAGATGACGTCACATACTGAAAAAATTTACCTTGTCTTTCGAGAAACTGCAGTGAGAAGAAGCAGGTAAATGGGTTAAATAGACCTGCTGGCTGGTGGGAGGACTGGAGAAGGTCGTTGTGCCTCTCTTGCTAATACAAGAGAGGCTATTCTCTTCTTCATGTCCCTTGTGTGAAATGCAAGATAGAAGCAGTCTCAGTGAGATCTATGTCCATGGCAGGAGCACTCAGTGCAAGTTTCATCTGGTCTGTGTGTACTGAACTATTTTTGAAATTTTACTGTAGGGTAGACAGTGAATATATCTTTCTCTTCTATTTATGTGGAGTCACAATACTGAAGCGTTTCTGGCACATGACTCTGCTCCAATTCTTATACTTTTTGGTTTCTAAAAATGTTAATTTTCTACATCTCTGGGCACAAGAAAAGATGGGTACCCTACAACTGACTGTATGTGGATGGATTCCTGTATTCATATGAGATCCTGCTGACTTCACTCAACTTTTCTTCAATAGCTGATGTTCAGTCATGCGTGGTTCATTTCAAGGCTGCAGTCTAAATTAGTCTAAAGTTGGTTTGATGTATTCTGAACAAAATTAATAGGAATTCAGCCTAGAGACACTAGTGTGTGTGTTTGAGGATAGAATCCCGTTCTTAGATTTTTCAGTGATTTTTTGTGTCCATTAAAAAAACAGGCTATGTATGTTATAATGCATCATTGTAACTAAAGGAAGCAAAGGGAATGGAGCACATTACCTCATTTCTTAAAATCTACAAGATCAAAGCTTATTCTGAAGGATTATATTTCTAAAATGCATCAAAGTGTTCTGTTGGCTCTGTATTTTCCACTGATGATAAGGTTTTTTTCTTAGTGTTTAAAAACATAGTGTTTGGAAAATAGCTGTATTTCTGCACTGGGACGTTGCTTTCACATTTGTTTGGTCTGTAAATGTCTCGTTTGGGATCAAGCATACTTTAATCCCCTTGATTTGACTGCTCCATTAAAATTCAGTAGGGTAACTTCAAGCTGGTAAGTCAGACTCAGCTAACAAATCCAAGATGTTATTTTCTGTCCGTCCTTGGCAGTCAGCTCCAGGATGTCCCTGCAGCAGGAGGCCTGTGTGATCCAGAGGAGGGCCACGAAGATGATCAGATAGCTGGAGCACATCTACTATGAGTACAGGCTGGGAAGAGAAGGCTCCAAGGATACCTCATAGTGGCTTTCCAGTACCTGAAGGAAGTCTGCATGAAAGCTGGGCAGGGACTTTTCACAAAGGCATGTAGTGATAGGACAAGGGTGAATAGCTATAAATTGTAAAGGGAAATTTGGATTAGACATTAGAAGAAATTCTTCACAGTGAGGGTGATGAGGCACTGGACAGGTTGCCCAGGGAAGCTCTAGATGTCCCCTCCCTTAAAGTGTTCAAGGTCAGGTTGGATGGGGCCTTGGGCAGCCTGATCTAGTGGGAAATGTCCCTGCCCTTGGCAGGAGTGTTTGAACTAGATGACCGTTAAGGTCCCTTCCAACCCAAACTATTCTATGATTCTATGTGTGGAAAAGCTTTAGCTCAGGATCACACTACCTCTTTCCCTTCAGCTCTATGATCATCTCGGCCAAGATACGTGTCCCTGCCCTTGGCAGGGCGTTTGGAACTAGATGATCTTTAAGGTCCCTTCCAGCCCAAACCGTTCTATGATTCTGTGATTAGCCTTTAAATGTCATATAACTTACTTTGCTTCAGAGGCTCCAAAGCTCCATAAGACATTCATCCAATAAGCTCTGTGGCAGATCTGGCTCTTAGGACAGAAGCAGTAATCTCTGGTAAACCACTATCTTGTATGCCTCATGAAGTTTCCTCTGGTGGACCCAACTGCAGATTGTTAGCAATGGGAAAATCAGCAGGGGACCAGAATCCCTGGGAAGGCATTTAAATAACTCTGCCTTTATGTAAGGAAGAAGAATAAAGATGATGTTCACTAATACTATAAAATACTTACAGAGGCAATGCCTTGCAAATAAAATTACAATTATGATGGATTATTTGAGCATTGCAGAATAAATTAGGGCAGACACAGAGACTTGGAAAGTCACTGCTAACATAAAATACCACAACTGGGACTGATCCCTTCTTAAGTCCCATCCATCATCATTCTGCCAGTTACGATGTCATGGATTCTCCCAAATGGCAGAGCAGACTGACAGCAGGACCATCTGTGTATAGAAGACAGGTACTGGAAGCACACAAGAGCTGTTCAGTGTAAGAGAGTTCAGCCTTTAATAAGAGCCAGATGTATCTACCATGGAGTCTGATACATTTCTGGTAAGCTGAAACAGCTTCGATATTCTGAAGGTAAGATGTGCAATTGATTAGAAAAATTATATGAGCAAGTGAGGTTACGGCCCAGAGTCAGAAACTTTTCAATCCCATAAGAACAAAATTCAGTTACAGGAGACAGACCACTTCTACATCTCCCTTATGGTGATCATTGCTGAATGAAGAGTGGGATGAATGTTCATACTGCAGGGAAATGTATACTAAAGATTAATTTTATGATGTATCTAATATACCATGTAAGCTGCTTGGTAGAAGAAAGGTTGTAAATCTGTAGTGAAGTCTAGTCACTCATTATTTCCTTTGACAAAGTAGTGCTTCCTGGTGAAGTTATCTTCCTCCAGGTATGGTAAAAGTAGCAGTTGTTGCTATAAATTTCTTTTCACTGACAAGCATATAGGATTTTTGAGCAGTTCTTTCCATATGGAGAGTTGCTTTGTCTGCTTTCTTAACTTGCCAAGAAGAAATGACTGTCATGCCTTAACAGGAAGATTTGTTAGGGTTTTTTTTATTCAGAGCTTGCTCACCTGATTTTTGCCCAGATCAAGGTATAACTTTTTGACATAACTCAGATAGCTACATGCAGAAAGCTTTGAGAAGGGTAGGGTTTTAGCTCTTGCCCTGCCTCGCTGTTGAAAAATAATCTTTAAAGAACAAAATTTGGGCAGCAAAGGGCTCTAGCAGGGGAAACTGGAGATAGGGGAAACAGGCATGCTAGCATGAGCTAGTTAGTTAAACTAGGTAAAATTGATAACATTTAAAATGAGGAGGAAGGAGCAATTGAATGAGAAAGTACAGAGCATATTTTGTTGCATAGAATCAGCAGCATCAAGCAACACACACATAGTAGCAGAATAGAATGAAATCTCAGCTCTTCAGCAACACCAAGTCAGCACAATGTGGCGGCATTACCTGAAGAAAGCAAGGGTACATGGAATTCAAAACATTAACAATATGAGTACAGAAATGTTTTAAGTTTAATGTACTTTCACTTGCAATAGTAATTTTATGACATTTGTTTTTTCCATGGCAGAGGAAAAAGACAGCTTTGTTTACGAAGAATTAACCAGTTGACTACTCAGGGTGATTTACCTGATTAAAAATGAGTTTACTCTATAATATGCCTCACTAGAGCTGCTTACTTTCATCATGAAACTTCTACCTTTCTGATCCTATGAAAATATCATATGTATTTTTATAAGTCTGGCCAATTTTTTTCACTTAACCTACAGATCACAGCTAATGGTTAAAAAATAGTGCAGACTGATTTACAGCATATATAGAGATCATTGATTAGTGTAGATTGAATAGTAAAGCCTTCACAGTGCTGCTTGCCACTTGGATGGGGTACAGGACTCTCCTGTCCAGAAATAAGACCTACAGTGGGCAAGCAGAGTTAGAAGAGCAGCAATAACAGCAAGAGAAAACAAGTGTAATGGCTTTTGTGACCCTACCAGAGTTCACCAGTCAGGCTCCCTCGGAGCTATGCTTGGTTTTGCAGACCTGATTCTTTCCTACCCACTAAAATCCCTCTTCAGCCAAAACCTGCTAATAAATGTAATGCCTTAAAACTGCAGTACAATGTACACAAATGCTTGTAAGCTATATATGCCAGTCACAGTGCTACTTGTCAAGCTGCTGCTCTGCTAAATATTACTGTTAATGATTTATGTGGTGCCCCTGGGCTGTGTGACACTTCACAAACATGTAAAAAAGTCTGGTTCAGCCATAAAGTCAGAATACCTTCCTTGGTTTCACAAACAGAGGTAATGGGCCTCCAGGGGACGTCAATCCACCTGGAGGGTAGGTGCAGACAAGACCCACACTAGTTAAGGATTAATTTCACCTGGAACAAGACAAAAGTTGTTAAAGGAATCTTCTTAGAATAAAAAGACTTTTCCATATGTCTTTCTATGTAGGCAGTGAAAAATGCAACTTAAAATTCTGTCATCTGAAGAAGAAAGTCCAGTTGTCATAAGAAGAAAATCAGTGCTGATGTGCTCTTTTCCATTTCATCTATGGATCTACAGGATTTTAGATTAAGAATGTGAAGAAGAAGTTGAGGTTGATAAGACTAACAACAGAAATATAGGAGAGAGCAGGCCTTGGTCAGAGCAGACAGAGAATGATTTGTAGGAAAACAAAAACAGTCTTTTGCTATTCCGAACAAATAGCAAATGTCCCAAGAGAAAAATTAAATAACCTATTGTAATGACCTACTAATGTGACTAAAACATGCCAGCAAAGACCCCTGACACAGACATACATGTACTGCATTTAGGACCAGTATTGTGCACTCGATACAGCTGCAGGACAAGTTAGACTAGCTTTTTTGACCTAGAAAATGTTTGAGATTCATTCAGCTGCGAATGAAAGGACATAAATTAAAACACCAAGGACAAACTTGATAAATAGAAGACAAATCAATTCATTGTCAGCCGACCTCTTTTCTAATAAAGTGCATTTCAAAATGAAAAGATGCTTCAGATAATAAAAGATAATAATTTTGTTCTAAAAGTGTGTGCCTTTTCCATTCTGGCATTGTTTTCATCCCTCTTGGAAGGCATGAAATTTAATGTAAATCAAAGCAAAAGCAACCATTAAATTGGAATTTTGTGTTCTTTTAACAGAAGGGTATTTTTCTGAACATTTCCCAGTTAATGCTTTATGGCTGTTGAGGTGAGACAAGTGTTAATTTAGAGGGCAAGAAAGAGCTGCCTCATGAGAACAAAGCTATGAAAGTTCAGAAGGGCCATTGGGTCAGTGTTTCCCAGTCCCCTGGTTACTCTTGCCTGAGACCTGCTCCAGCCCCTGGCTCCCATCAGTGCCCACACGTGGAGCACATCCAGGCTGTCCCTTTGCCTCACTTGGCTCCTAGCACATCTACTCCTCCGCTTTCCAGCCAGGGTGCTCTCTCCTCCCTCTCCCACCTCTTTATGGAGAATTTACTGGAAGCATGTTTGCTTGGAGGGCAAGGTTAATCCTTTTTCCACACAGAGCTCCCCTCCCATTTCACAGAAAGCTTTTTCCTGAAATCACATTATATTATGGATAAATAAAAGACTGCTAAAATTAGGATCAGAAAGTTAAGTAGCAGGGTTTCTTGGCTGTACTCTTTCCCCTATGTGGTTGTTATCTGCTCCAGAGAGCTGCTGCTGATTGTTAGGTTCCTTTTCTAAATCAGTGGTCCTCAAAGGCAGCTCATGATGAAGGTGTATAAGATCCTGCTTAACTAACTTAATCTCCTTCTATGACAATGTGATCATCTTAGTAGATGAAGGAAAGCCTGTGGATGTTGTCTACCTAGACTTTAATAAAGCCTTTGACACCATTTCCCATAGTGTATCATCCTGAAAAAAGAATGGCTGCTCATGGCTTGGATGGATGTACATTTTTAATAGGTACAAAACTGGCTGGATGGCCAGACCCAAAAAGTTAATGGCTCATCTGAAGGTGAATGGAGTGAAATTCACTTATCATAGAATCATAGAATCACCAGGTTGGAAGAGACCCACTGGATCATCGAGTCCAACCATTCCTATCAAATCATGCTCCTCAGCACCTCGTCCACTGGTGCCTTAAACACCTCCAGGGAAGGTGACACAACCACCTCCCTAGGCAGCCTGGTGGCCAGTAACAAGTGATGTTCCCCAGGGCTCAGTGTTGGGGCCAGTTCTCTTTGATATCTTATCAGTGATCTGAATGAGGCCATCAAGTGCAACCTCAGTAAGTTTGCAGATAACACCAAGTTGTGCAGGAGCATTGATCTGCTTGAGGGAAGGAAGGCTGTACAGAGAGATCTGGACAGGCTGGATAGGTGGGCTGAGAACAGTTGTAAGGAGTTCAACAAGACTAAGTGCCATGTACTGCACTTGGGCCACAACAACCCCATGCACAGCTACGGGTTTGGGGAGGGATGGCTGGGAAGCTACCTTGGCAAAGAAAAAGGACCTAGGGCTGTTGGTCAACAGCCAGCTGAATATGAGCCAGCCATGTGCCCAGGTGGCCAAGAAGGCTAACAGAATCCTGGCTTTTATCAGAAACAGTGTCACCAGTAGGAGTACTGAAGTGATACCTGGAGGTATTTAAAAGACATGGCTTAGTGGTGAACTTGGCAGGGTCAAGTTTATGGTTGAACTCAATGATCTTAAAGGTCTTTTCCAACCTAATTGATTAGGTGATTCCATAAAGAGTGGATGGAAAGACCAGATAGGCATCCACTGTTTTCTCTTTTCCTTTGTCAGAACTCAGGGGCATCCAGTGGGATGATGTCAAGTTTGAATGAAAGTTAAGCACACTCGCTATACAATGTTTTGTATGTTAAAAAATCTGTGTGGGTTAAAACTGAAATTAAACAAATTTACAGAATAAATACATCAACAGGTGTCAGATGCAAAGGAAATCCCTGAAATGCAAATTGATAGTGTTTGAGTGTCTTCCTAAGCTTGATTTCCCTGTCAATGCACTCCTCTCTGTCTCTCTGTGATAATCAAGAGGTGACCAGACTAACTCAGGATTCAGTCTGATTCACTCTTGCTATTTTCACATCCTATTTTGGTTTTATGTCTTTATATTATACTGCTACATTGTAACAAAGCAAAGGCTCCTCAAGACAACGCAAGCATTTCAGTTAGTGGCCTGGTTTCCTCTGCTGCTGCAGCCACAGTGGCTGGATGCTAAGCACAGCACATCTGGTGTAAGCCCGGTAGCCACCTGCACCCTCTATTCAGCTGACCAAAAAGCTGCAAGAGGTCCTTCCACTGCAAGTAATTTAGATTCTCACAGAGTTTTGACAAGTCATTACGTTTCCACATGCTTGGTTTCTGCAGCCAGGATACAACATGGAGTGATGCAGGCAGCATCATGCCTTACTTTCTTGCCAGTATCAAAATCAGGCTGAGCCAGCTGGAGGCAACGTTTGCCTGAGCCTAGGGTGAGGCTCTGACTTTGTAGTTAAACTCTATTCCATGATAATTCCCAGGAAGAATAAGTGCATTATTAATTACAGCATTTGAAAACTAATCAAGGTGAATTAATATTGCTGATGCACTGGCTGAGTCCAGAGAGTTCTGGGTTTGTGCAAGAGGCAAGAGATTGTGATTCTAAAATTCCAGAGAAGTGGTTGTGGCTGAGAAGATATCAGTGACCATCAGCTCTCTGGCTGGCTGCACGTCACCAAGCATGTGAGGACAGCAAACTACCAGAATGCCTACATTGCTTTAGAGAGCTTCATCTTCATGCCTACCAAACAAACAAAATTTCATTTACATGCCTAGCAAGCCACAAAACTTCAACTTTCTTAATTCTGAGTGCTAGTTCACCTCATCTAGATTATTAGCTAAGTACCTGGTCAAGATACCTCAGGGTACAAATAACACCTGTGGACTCTGTGAGCAATTGTTTGATAGGCAGATCAGTCAACCAAGCCTAGGAATCTATTCCAGATATTCTTCTTCTTAATGCAAGTGTTTTCCATCATTTGCCACTTCATGTCATCAGCTTAGTTTCTGCTTGTTTAGGGGTGGGATGTTTTAATACACTACAGGCTGCCACTATCTGCTATGGTGGAGGGTCCAAAGTCTGATTCCTGGCAAAAGGCACTGGGGCAGCTGGACCTTCAGTAGAAAACACTTGCTGGGTCATTGCCATGCGCACACTGGCTCATATGTTCTAACCACTTTAAAATTTTAATTGATAAGCTTGAAAAATTAACATGGTTATAGTTTAATTTTCTTCCATAAGAGAACAAGCCATATTTTATTGGAAAATAATAAGGCAGGATAAAAAAAATGTACACACTTCTGGGTGGCTTTCTCACATTTTATTCCTATTTTGAATCTGTTGCCTTGCTAAAAAGCTTCACTTGAAAGGTTAAGAAGTTTAAGCCATTGTTAGTTACAATGCATCCATGGACAAACACAAACTATTTTTATACAAAGATAGACCTTTCTTATTTTGATGTTGATTAGTGGGGTGAGTTTCCGTTGTGTATTCCACTTGACCTTGACATCATGCAGGAGAGTTGCTTCTCTGCATCACTGCATCATCACCATCAACAGAAAGTGAAAGTTCTGTGAATTTCTCTAAACTGTGAAAGCTTCAGAAACTCTTATCTTTCTCCTCTTCTTTTCTGACTGACATTTCACTTTCCTCAAATAAGGGCAAGAAGAAAATGGAACAGTTACACAACGCAATGGATTTCTTCATGCGCCACCAGACCATTCTGGGTTACAGTATCGTGTCCCTGCTGACGGCTGCCAGTGAGCAGATCTTCTCTTCTGTGGTATTCAAATGTCCCTGCGATTCTGGTAACATGTTATATGGTTTAACCTTCCTCCTAGTGCCTGCCTTCATTCTCTTTCTGCTTGGCTATATGGTGAGTGCCAGTACGTGGCGCCTGCTGACAGGCAGCTGCCCTCCAGAGAATCACTGCAGCTGCAGCCCCCGTGGAACCTGCACCCGCAACTGCTTTGTGCTGGTAGTGGTGACAGCCAGAGCCTTTGTGGCCCCTCTCACCTGGATCGCAGTGGCCCTGCTGAGATCAGACTTCTATGAATGTTTTTTCAGCGGGAGTAGCCTGATAAAATATTTTGTCTGTAAAGGTAAAGGACAAGAGTGCCACAAGTTGCTGGTCAAAATACCCTGTGATGAGCAGTTATCAAAGAATATGACGGCTGAATATCGAAGCCTTCAGGCAGAGTCCCAGGTAAAGTTTCGCTCTTTTCTTCATCCTTTGGGCTTCAATTCTGGTTACTCAATATGTGGTGGTGCCTGCTGGGGACTGTAAATGGTCCTTCTCTCTTAAGTTATATAATTACCAAAAGTGTACAATTAGCAAAAATTCATTAGCAAAAAAAAAAAAAACAAAACGCTAAGAGCAATGTACTAAGAGTATATTTGTGCTGTTTCCTGGGTTTGCATGTTTGCACGGCAATTGTTTGGCACTGCTGTTTACAAAAACTCTTTCAAAGATGGGCAAGGAAACAGCCTAGAGACCGGGGCTTTCCACAGCAAGTTTTCTTCTCATTTGACTTAGGCATTGTGTGAGTTCTTATCTTTTCTCCTTTCCTCTCCTCTAAATAACTTAAACTTCTGCAAGCACACATTAAATGAGGGGAAGCAGAGGTCATGAACAGAGGAACCTGATGTCTCTTTGCAACAGAGAACTGACAAGTGAAACAAGTAAGGACAGCTTGTTTGACTACAAATCTCAAAGCTTGAATCTAGTTATAATTTCACACTTGTATTCTAGAAAGAATAGTTAAAATACATATCTGTCTTGCTAAAGTGTTCCTGTGCAGAAGGCAAAACATGAACAAAAAAATAGCACTTGTGGGTGGATTGTTTTGTTTGCAGTGAAATGAAGCCCCCAGATCTTGGCAGCTGTCCAGTTTCACTTCTTGGTTTGCTTGGTCATCATCTTAACTCCTATAGAAAAATCAAGTTTTATCACTTTTTCTCAGGAAAACATTAAGGCTGGTTAATGGGAGTTAGGTTTATAAAATGTTATAATTACTTGCATTTTTATAAGTTTCTGTTTAGCACAAGTGTTTATTAGAACAAAGAAAGTGTTCACATTTGTTGAAAATTTTGCATCCTGCTCCTCCAAGAAAAAAGGCTGACAAGGTCAAATTCTATACCATTGAATTCAGATAGAGTAAGAAGGGGCAAAACCAAGGAGCATGGACTGTTACTGACAATGCAGTGGAAGATAAAAGAAACAAACCACTCAAACAAAATCAGAAAAAGTATGAGAACATTTTTATTACTGACCATCATTTTTACTTTATGATCTACTTTCAACAAAACTAAGACCTAAAAGAACATAAATTCATTTTTCTTTAGCACTCAGTATTTTTCACTTGAAAAAAAAATCAGCCTGAGGTGAAAGGGGAGGCTATGAGATCTCTGCCAGGAGTTTCTAGCTAAGTTCCACTGGGTACTGGAGGGATCAGCATCTATTGGGACACTCACTTTAGAAGGGGCCTCTGAGATTTGTCTAAGGATGTTAAAATCATGTTTTAGCACCCTCTGTACTGTAAATTTGACAACAACTGCAGAAACTGCTGGTCAGTATCTTGTCTTTGAAGTTAAGAAAACTGGATACAACTGAAGAAAGAACTTCACTCTGTCTTTCTGGTTTAGATATTCATCCTCACTCCAACAAGATCAGCTCAGGGGTGCAGAAGCTCTATAAGGCTGGCTGAATTTTATGCATGGAATCCTCGCTTTCCACAGCAAGCAGACTGGCAGACTGTTACAGGCACTCTAGGGTGTCTCAGCTTACACTTTTCATGTCTGCCTCAATGTTAAGTTCAGTACCCCTACAGGTGACTATGCAAAACCACTGTTAACCCATCTATCTCTTTTCCAAGGTGATAGGATGGCTCCTGATAGCCAGCGTCATGACTTTGGCACTGATTTTGACGTGTATCAGCCGCTGTAAATCCCCATTTAGCTATCTTCAGTTCAAGTTCTCGACAATTTACTTAAAAAAGGAAGAAGAGCTCTTTGAGATCAAGGCTAAAGAGCATGCAACCAGGCTGGCAGAAATAAATATGAATTCCATTTTTGAAACCGCTGATCCAGTATCGTTTCAGACTCCCAGCAATGAAGACTGGCAGAAGATTTCTTCCTTGTACACCTTCAACTCGAAAGAGCAATATTACAGCATGATACACAAGTATGTTAACACAAACAGAGGCAAGAGCATCAGATTTGGGCAAGAAGGTCAGAATCCCACTGCTTTAGAATCTGTGGATGAAGAAAGCCCAAGTGAAACAGGGTTTTAATTAAACAAATCCTTTGCAGCACTTAGAATCTTTTAACTCTACTGATATAAGAAGATTTTTACTCCATATTTTTATTGAAATCTGCACAAATTGTATGTAAAAGCTGATAATTATAAACCTGAACAAGTTTTTAAATACCCTTTACTACTTTTTCTTAAGTACATTGAAATAAATATACCTGTCACAATGGGAGCCCTTATATGTCATTGTTCATTGAGAAGAGTCACGTGTAAAATAATAAGCATGCACAAAGGAATCAGCATGTACTATATCAAATTCTTAACAAAGTGCCTTAACAGAATTTGTCAGCTGGAGTGACAATATCAAACCTTTACACTTCTCAGTATTAGATACAGAAAGGAATGGAACTTTTGTTAAGAAATTCAGCTTAGTTTATTAGTTCCCATCTGACAATTTATATTTCAGTGGAGCTTAGAGCAAGGAGAGTATATTTTAAAATCTGGGAAGCAATTAGCATTTTGGAGTTCACTGTGCATAACAAAGGAGTCCACTGGAATGACCTTAGCTGGTTATCACTTTGAATGGATGATGCCTTATTTCATTTCCTGATGAGAGGCTGAAGTGAAAACACCCTCAGAATTCACGTTAATCCTCACAGCTCTATCTGATGTGCAGGCATAATAGTCA
>WAAB01012048.1:67431-124056 GCA_013389865.1 Piaya cayana | reverse complement strand
TGTTGCTGAACTCCACGGTGACACTGATTCAGGGTTGGAGAAGAGAGAAAAAGTGTCTATCCTTAACATATGTGAGGATAGGTTAAGTTACCCTCAGAAATACCTCCCTCTATACCTGACTGTACATGAGGACTCAGTTCTTCGTGTGCTGCAGTTCTCTTTGTTCTGCAGAACTTAGGTATCAGGAAGAGACGCACACTAGAGATTAATGTTCATCAACTAGTTTATCCCATTAGACAAAATTGTTTTAAATTAAACCAAATGTCTCACTTCCCCTCACTCCCCCAATCCTTCATACTGCTATTGACATTCAGTGCATTATGTACCTAATTATTTCATAAATGCTGAATCTCCATGCCATAAAAATCTTATATCAATTTACATGGGAAAGATGGGGAAGGGGGACAAAGGAGCACGGAGGGGAGAAGGCTGAAGGAACTTAGGTCAGACATTCATTATTTCAGACATTCATCACTGACTATTTCAACAGTTTTCCACATGTACTATTGTTAAAGACTCTACATGTCACACAGGAAGAAATCTTGCATTGCTGCACTGAGCCCTTGAAAGAAAATTGAATCGTTCAGCCAGTCATTTCTTTTTTCAGTTTTCGTCATTGTGTCAAGGTTAAAGTTTATTTTTCCTAAGGACACCAACTATAAGCAAGCATCCACTAACATCAATAGTCTCAAAAAATTGTGGTTTGTCTTTTAACAAAAGTTAAAACATCTGTTAGTCTTTAAGATTGGAGTTAGAACAGCACACTTCAGTCAAGCAGCACTTAGCATTGAATTTAAAGGACATTTCCTTCATTAGAAAGTTTCCCTATAAGGAGAAAAAACACAAATGAACTCTCTCTAGATGCACTTTGCTTTTAATTGATACTCACAACTGCTGTGCACCCCCCACTACCATCTCACACACCCCCTCAAAACAAACATTCCCCCATTCCCCCACTTTTTTCACAGCTCCATTTGTCTCGACTTTCCCCCTAAGAGGAAAAAAATTCTTTGTTTGTAGACAGAGGGTTTGCTAGCAAAAATAAATTACAAAATGCATATTCACGAACATGTAAGCATTGGCTAAAATTCTTATAAGTACAAAAATAAATATTGGCTGTGGCTTGTTTAGCAGTCAATTATTTTCGTTCATGCTGCCTTGTAACAATAAAGGAGTTTAAAGTATTTATAACACTTGCACATTTTACAATTAGAAACAAAAGAATTTGTACTGCTGTTTTGCCTCTGTATTTAATAGTTACAAAATGGTGAATAAGTGTTATTACTTTCTTCTTTCAGTAGCATTTTCCTTGGGAAATGGAATCTGCTTTACAAACCTACAACTAATACAAAGAATTTCTCTCTCCTTTTCTGCCATCATGAGTAGAATTCTTTGTGGGAAAAAACCTTTTAAGAATACTACATTCTAAAGATCTTTGATTGTTAAACTGTATTACATTCTTTTTCTGTCATTTTCCTGTATTGCACACTGCAAAGACACAAATTGCTATTGCCATCATTATTGCACCATCTCATGTTTCCAGTGGCTCATAAATTCTGTATGTGATCATATCATTTTCCCATGACTTTACATTAGCACTGTAAAAGCTCAGAATGAAGATTACTATTTTGTGCTCAATTTTCTCCTATTTTGGATTATTTTTTTCTGAATAATTATTTCCATCACATGACATGCATGTCTGGTAAACAGTATCTTATTAAATAGCATGCAGTCTTTGCAGATAAGTTCCGATCAATCTTGAGTTGCCCTGGTGCAAAGAGGTGCAACACCTTTTTGCCACACTCAGCTGTTGCAAGGAAAAACCTTGGGAGTGTAAACGAGAATTTGACTTTGGTTTGGGTCCACAGAGAGCACTGAAGAAAAGATTAGGAGCCAAAGACAGTATTTCAAATAATTATCACTGTTAACCATTTCAGTGCTAATGAAAAAAGCAGCAGGTACGAGAATAATGAGAACATCTTCTTGATGGCTGAGAGCTTTACCTTGCAGCTTGGGAGTTCAGATGGACAAGGCTTTGAGTACCACCTCTTTTTCCCCTCAGACTCAGGTTAAATATTGACTGGACTGAGCTTAATGCTGTTTGTTATTTGTGAGCCAAGGTCATTATTAATGCAACAGCTCTTAGGGTCCAAATGTACTAAGCACTTTACAGAGATGTAGGCAAGCCAGGCCTCAATCCCACAAAGCTGATATGTCAGTATCAATTTTTGGCACAGCCACCAAATCTGCTACTTCTCGTTCTCCCTCTATCCCTCCTGGACATGTTTCGCTGGACTGCATTGCCTCTCTAGTCACTTGGAAAATCAAAACATACATTTAGGTTTAGGAAACTAAAATTTATTTTAGGATCTGAGTTTTGAAAACATCCAAAACCAGGTAGTTTTGCACAAGGGATGGGGACTAATAGCAGACTATGGGATAGGTCACCTCTGGTTACCTGGTGAGCAGACAACCCCTTGAGCTGCATCAAAGACTAAACAGATATCTGGAATCAGCTCTCCCTTAATCTAGCAATGGCCTCTTCTGGTAAAGTCTCCTGCATAGTGTAGTAAAGGGGATGGAGAAATGGCAGCCTCTATCACTTATAAATCCATCCTAAATTGCCTATTTTGAAAGAAGAAATATTGCAGCAATACAAATACTGTATTTAAAAGCAGCTTGATATAGACTAGTTTCCGCTTGCCTGTGAGACACTGGAAAAATCATAGCATTTTCAGAAAGCAGGCTTTTCCTTCTCATATGTTCTGTCTCTTTTAGTCAATTCAGTGGAACTCACGGTTCCAAGTGAACCAACAAAAGTCATTTAGCTAGATCAAAGGTTAAATTTTCAGCTTCCTTCTCTAATCATAAATAAAGTTTTGAAAACATGTTTTGATAGTGATATTTTGTGAAATGTATTTCAAGGTGGCCTTTTATGGTAGTCAGTATTACGAGACACACATTGTGTAGGAGAGAGAAAGAAATAGCTCAGTTATAAGGGATTTAAGTGAGCTTATCAAAACTGCTCTTGTTGAGCTGTGTTTTTTCTGCAGCTGAATTCCTGCTCAGTAGCAGTTTACTAGTTGGGTCCTCCTCAAATTAAATCTATAGTTTTCTCTGTAAGGGAAGGGAAATAATAATAAATCAAAACTAATGAGGTATTCTTTATACTATTGACGTCTTCATTTTTTCTTCCTGCATCCCTGTTATGTTTGAAAGGAGAAAACAAGGAGTGATATTGAATGTGAAAAAATGAAAACTGCCCACACGATGAAAAGAAGGGAAGGAGGAAATCAGGAGGGTGAATTAGCAATTCCTTTAAGTATATGCAATATCCGTAATTTTCAAACTCGATGATTGCACTGAGACACAGAGGGGAAGTGAGCTGATTGGGAGAGTGTTTGCTCTCTTACAAACAGACTTACAAGAAAAATACATCAGTCATTTTGTCCACACTGTGTGTTACACATTCACATATCAACACAGACGCAGAATGGTAGCCACACGAGAGAGGAAGGTTCTCACCTGGTCTTCCTCCCCTGCTTGATCTGCCTTCCCTGCAGGGAGAAAACTGACACAGTCCTCCCTTTCTCCAGGAGCTATTAGCTCAAAATCTAGTCAATTAAAACACCTTCCTTATCCTTCTTTAGATACATCCACAAACACCTGCACTATTTTCTTTTTCAGATTTTAAAACTGTAATATCCTATTTCTTGTTTGGTTCCTTTTGTTACTACATCATACTTTTCTCTCTCTCTCCTTCCCTAACTGCTGTCTTAGCTCCTTCCCCTCAGGATAACAGAGTGACTAGACTGAGCAAATATTGAAACAGGCAATGTACAGATTGCTTTCAAATGCACAAAAAAACCCAAACCGTGAGGGAAGAGAGAAAAATTGACAGGTTTCTTTTCCCCCTCTTTAATTATAGGTGTTATTATCACAATATGGGCAAACTATTTCCCAATGGAAGTGTGATATTTAAATTGATAATGTCTAAATTCAGACAGTGGTTGAGAAGTTGAAACTCATCAACTTCTCTGTGCTGGAGCATTGGCACATTAGGCAGGATGAAGAGTGTAAGGGTGCTGCATTGAGCTGTGATCACCCATATCCCCACATATGATTAAGATCACATGCATCCTTCTTGCAGTTTGGTACATAAATATATCTGGAGTTTGACTGTCACAAGACTGTACTGAGTTTAACAGGTGTTTTTGTTGCACTCATCTTACCTCTTGATCTTTTTTTGTCTGGCTGCTTCTGATTGTTATCCAGAGAGTCATTCCAATGTCTAAGAAATTAATTGATGCTATAATCTTGCTAGGGTTTGTTTTCCACTGCTACGTTTAACTGATTATTTGCTTGCAGATGGTACTTCAGATACAAAAACTTGAACAAAATGAACAGTGAAACCAAAACAATTTCTTGCAAGTAAACATTAGTGGTGAACAGACAGACATTGAATACTATGTGTAACATTCCACAAGATTACCATATTTGTCTTTAATGCAGACATGTATTTCTAAGAGCCTTGTCCTTACACCAAATATGCTGCATACTCATGGCTCTGCCTTCAGTTGGGGCTGCAGGACACTAATTCTCCACAAATGTCCAACTTTCGGAAAGATAACTTGCATTCAGTCCATCTCTTCTACAAGACCAGATAGGTAAGTTTATTTTCTCATGACCAGAAAGCTTCCATTATCTCCTGTTTTAAGATGCCTGAATGCTGTCCCTATCTCAACAACTGTTTCATATGCTTTAAGAGCCATCATTTGTTTTGCCTGAGATGTATTTCTGTGTGTGCAGTAGAGGACATTGGTATACATAAAACATAAGGACTGAAACACCAACCTGTATTTTTGATGAGGCAATGCAGACGGTTTGGATTTGGGTCTAAGTCCAGGAACAAATAGAATTTATAAGTAATTTGGGTGAAAGAAATCTCTTCCTTGTACTTTCAGTTATTTTCTTTCAGGACTCAAAGGATAGCTGTCTGGAGTTGTCAAAAATTTCTCCTTTATACACAGAATAGAACTAGATGCAGAACCTCTGTTGCCAGACTGACTTGTCTGGCTTCCCCAAACAAGAACAATATGTGTCTTTACAGCCCTTCTCACTTTATATTTGGTGGATCTGTAACTAGGTTGTTAAGATCGCGTATCTTGCCTCAATATCTTGCAGACTTTCCAAGAGACTCAGACAATCAGTGCAATAGGACCTCTCTGGCTTTCACCTTCAGGAGTTCACCTGACCAAACTTTAGAAAGCGAGCATTCCTTTGTATTAATTCATTATAAGTTGCAGGCAGCAGCATCTGTTTTTCTGGTAGCCATTATGGTTCTCAGCACCTTTAACAAGGATAAGTTACTGTATATTACAGCATAGAGAGAAAGGACAGTATAGAAACTAGTGACAAGAACTGAACCTTCCATCAGAGATAAACTGATTATCAGTCATTTTTTTATTTGTCTGTATAACACTCAAGACACCAATTAACTATTTATCTTTTGTCTATTAGTAATATCCACACAGTGCTACACAGAAGTGTCTTAGTCAAAATTAACAAGGCACAAAGCACTAGTTGGAAAGCAATTAGCAGACAGTGTCATTGCTGCATCTTGCTAATAAGATGAAACAATGGAGTAGGAAATGTATTCTGTGCATCTAATGGGTGCTGTAGATCAAATAACATCTCAGATATTTCTGAAGTAGCTTAAACAGAATGACTCCTTGTTGTGATAATTTATTGTGAATCAGTGGTTGAACTGGAACGATCATTGCCATGTAACTGGTGTGGAGAAGGTGAAAAAAAAAACCAACTTACTGAAATTTATGTTCTCAGATGAACAACTTTATCTGAGTCTTCAAAAGTATTTGACCAACTCTGTTCTAAGGAGACAGACACTAATGGGGCTGGTTTCTTTTTGCAGACGGATGTCTATGGTTCCATATTTTCTCCCTCTTGTTGCCCAACCTCAGCCCAAGATCAACATGATTCAGAAGCAGATTTCACTTATCTGACATCCACACGTGCTCCTTTAGGGGATAGAGGCTTAGATAAATGGTCTGGGTATAGAGGTCATCTGTGTAACAGGATTAAAAATATTAACTGGCTCATAAATTTGTTTTACCACGGTAGCATTGCCTGACTGAGCCTGTATCATTTTTATTGCTAGCTACAGTTATGTTTATTGACAGACAAGGATTATAAAATGATGACACAAAGCAGTAGTTATTCTGGGTTCCAGCAGGAACAATAAATTCACTGCCTCCAGTTCTGGAAATGTTTCAAGGCTTTTTCTTTATGAATAGTTACTCTATAAAGCCAGAGTGTTTTCTTGACTAACATTACTCATTTAATTCACCTGCATTGCTCAAATCAGTAGAACAGAGATGCAGAAGAAAGTGGTATAATACTATAAAACTTACAAAGCCCCAAATAGTCAGAACCGAATTTTTTTTTTTCCTGTAAATCTTAGTTGCTAACATCAGGAGCAGTTTCATGTGTCTAGGGATATATCTAAACACAAAAATACATACCTCAAAAAAAGCAAACAAGAAAATCTGATAAATACGAGGAGCTTCCTTTGGAGAAAAAGAAATTAAGACCATCTATACTTCTAAATGCATAACAAAATGATCCAAAATCAAACATGCATTAGAAGTCTGTTGAACCCCCGGTTTTCACATGTCAGTTATCTGCTCTAACAACTCTAAGATGGTGTAGGACATTTGCTGTCCAATGCAACAAATTATATAGAACCAACTTACTTCACTTTCTGCCTATCTTCCTTTTGCTCTTTTAATATCTACTTACATCTTTCCCATAGTCTGAAGCCTGAAACTGCACTCTTAACTGAAGTATCACTGGTCTCAAGAATGGCTAAAGTTATACAGAAACACAGAATGGCTGAAGTTGGAAAGGCCCTCTGGAGGTCATCTTATCCAATTCTCCCTCTCAAGCTGGGTCACACATAGCTGCCTGGAGCTTCTTTCCTTTTACAAGTGAAATTTAAGGTGTACAGAATAAGAAGAAACATTTTTAACATAGTGTCATACTGTGGCCACTGTGTGTGTGTCCCTAACTTCTAAATACTTTTTTGCCTTATACAGATTCCTAACTGTTTTATCCTCATTTCATGTACGCAAAGCACTTCTATAGCAATTGAATGTGCCTTTGTCAAATTTCTACTAGTTGGTTTTGGAACTTCTTTTCAGTTTCTGGAACTCCTTCCAAATTTAAAAGCATCCTCATAATTCCATCGTCCAGATCATTAATCAGCAAAGGATTGAATAGAACTGCACTCAGAAACACTCCATTTTAAATATTCTCCCAGTCTGACAGCAAACCATTGATAGTTTCTTTTTTTATTTTATTTTCTCAACCAGCTGTGAGCCTTCTCTGCAGTGATTTAATCATGTGCCTTAATTTGCTTATGAGAATGCTATGTAGGAGGTTCAAGACCCTTACTGAAGTCAAGATATATCACATCTACTACTTCCCCCTTATGCAGTTATCCTGTCAAAGAAAGAAATTAGATTGGTTTGATAAAATTTGTCCTTGACAAATTCACATTCACTAGACCATTATTACCCTCGAGGTGCTTATAAATTGATTGATTGATCCTCCACCATACCGCTTCAGTTAGAGGAAAATCACTTCAACAGCATCTACCCTCATGTGCAGCTAATTGGGCTCAGCTCTGTGATTTCAAACCTACTTCTCCTAGTTTGGTATTGTCTTTCCAAAAATGCCTCTTACATATCTCAAGCATGTGTTTTCTTGAGTTCCAAAGCTAACCAGGTCACAGAAACCTGTAGTATTGAAGAGCACCAGGCCTATGGGTGCTATCCATGCTTGCAAAAAGACCATGCATGCTCTAACTGACCTCTCTCAACTGTACTATCAAACATAAAATCACTACCCATTGATAAGAATAATTGACCAGTTCTGGGGTGCATGCTGCTGGGGTGCATGCTGCTAGGGTGCATGCTGTGGGGGTATATGAGCAACATTTTTTTGTCATCTGTGCAGAAAGATTCCATCTGAAGAGCAGAACTCTTTAGAAGGAATTATTGGTAAGCAGTATTTGTAATTTATGTAAATGAAGCTGCCCGTAACTATCTCGTCTCCTCTTTTTCCTACAAAGGGAGCAGAGAGTTTCAGTTTTCTAAGCCATTTGACCCTGAGGCTTACATTTGGAATTCCATGCTAATAGACACTCCATAATTACTATTTTAATTAGAAAATCTGCAAAAATATTCTACTGAGTCTCTTAATTCAAATGGTATAGTCCAACAATGTTTTCAGTACAGAGTTATACTGAGCGTGGTTGGCTTTTTGCTGAAAACAAGCTCGATATTTTGGCATGTCATCCTCACAATGCAGATTACATTAGCAAACAGGCATTGGAACCCAAGCTGACCACAAGCAAATACTCCACTATTCTGCAAATTCGACTTTTACACTTATGAGTAAAGGATTTTATTAAAAATGTTAATATACATAGAGACCTAATTTTGTCACTCTTACTTGGACAAAACTCCTGGTGCAACTATGGGAAGGTATTCCAAGCTCAATATGAGGTGATCAAGCTTCAGTCACAGTCCTGTCCTCATTGTTGTTTGATCTTGGCCTTGTGTTATGGTCTGCTATTGCAAAATTTATGTGCAGAATTTCACTGGAACTGTTCCCACCAGTAAGTAAATTTTTCAGGATCACAGTGCCTTAGTTTCCTATTTGTAAAACAGAAATAAATGTTACTTTCCTACATTAATGTTTGAAGAGATGAGACACATTTTTAGGGGACACAGAACTATCAAAATAATAGATGATTTGTTTTAAAGATAATGCAAAACACGGAATAGGTCATTATAGAATAATTTGATTTGAAGAAGCATTACCACAGAGCAAAATGAATAGATTAATGGTATAATTTCTCTATTTATTTTCTTTCTCTTTTGCAAACATGTAACAGATAACAGTTGCAGAATTATAACATTTTTCACATTCTATCATCTAACAGTGCAAATATATCCATTTGTTTCATTTTATAAGCAGTTAAATTACTCTGACTCCTTATACACTTCTGTGAAAAAATGTTTACCTTAAGATTTACATGCCCTTTCTTCCACTCATCACTAAGGGCATTTTTGTATTTTGTAAAGAGATACAGCATAATGCCTGAGGCAGGTTTCATCCCAGCTTGTACGTGCACACATTGCTATATAAAGCCCTGCTACCAACCTGAAGTGGAAGCAATGGAAGCCCTAAAACACAGTACTGTAATTGCACCAGTGAAGCTTTGCCTCTCAGCAATTGGACTGGCTCACAGGCTACTTCCTGTTCCTCTTTTCCGTGCTGGCCCACCCCAACAATAGTCCCATCACTGTTTTTATGTCCCTGCTACAGGTCTTTCAGCAAGATACAGAAGCTAAGGTTATACAATCCTGCAACAGCCAGAACATGAAAACAAGCAGATCCTCTAATGTTCCGTAAAAGTTTAAGAGCTTTATAGAAACAGGAAAATAAGTTGAAACATGCATTTCAAATTAATTACCTATTAATTTGCATATGAGACTTGGACCATATCGTAGTTCTTCGCCATAGTTTTATCTACCTCGTAAACAGCAACATCCTGAGCTTTCTTTGTGGCTCTGTAAGCGCAGCTGGCTAAGAACATTGTTCCCAGGGCTGTGCATGCCACTCCTGACACTGCCGAGGTTATTTGTGAATAAGAATCACGTTTTCTTCTGCTACATCAGAAAACAATTAATCTTCATTGTTTACCAACCAGGAGCAATCAGAAAAAAAAGCAGTAGGGAAATAAACTATATTTTCATGTTCCTATGAAGATATTATAAAACCACAGGCAAAAATGCAGACTGCAGCTGAGGAAAGCTCCTAGACTGCTTCTTACAAGAAAATGAAGATTTAAGTATTTTACAAACAGATTATTTTTTTTTTACATTTCAGTGAAGTTTGAAATGCTGTGTTTAGACCATATTTGATGGTACAAACTCCAGGTGTATGTCAAAGTGATCCAGAATACCTTACCTGCTCTGGAAACAGCTAAGGTTGAAGCAGACATACAAGAGCTGCTTTATTTGTCTAGGTTTGATTTTTGAAGGTGGATTTAGCAATATCAGTGGGGAAATTCAGGTGCTTTTTACTAAAGTGGAAGAGGAAAGTATTGCTATGAGTAACCAGGAATGCACTTGCAAAGGACTGGCACTCTGCTCACCACTGTAAATACAGGGCTAGATAATTATCTATGTTTGACCAGAGTGCAGAAATTAAAAGAGTTGAACTGCCGACTCTACATTAAACTGAAGGATAGAAATAATAAAGGACCTATAAGTTCGTAAATAAGGCACTGCTCTGCCCAAAACAGAAAACATCCAGTTCACTAAGCAGAAACTAGATTCCAACTGGTCCAGAAAACCCTGAACCGGTACCTGCTTTCAGTTGGTTAGCAAAAAAGACTAAACTTCAAACTGCATGCAAAAAGAACCAAGGGGATGATGGCCTCCAATTTGGTGGGGACCCTAAGCATGATACCTCAGATGAACATCTCCACTACGGTCCCCTGAGCTGCAAGCCATGTGAGCTTTCTTCTCATTTCTGCATCATGTTGGTGCAACAGGGACTCTGTATCACTTTAACTCAATCATAACTTCCTTTAGCAAAGAACATTCAACTACAGACTGGATTTTCAAAAAAAACCCTCAAAAACCCAAAAAAATCACAGTCTTGGAAATGTAAATCTTCTATCAATTTCAAGCTGCAAACTCACAATAGCAAAGTATCATTTGGGGAAAAAAACTGAATGTGATGACAGTCAAATAGAAAACTATGCACTTTGTAGCAAATACCACTAGAACTACAGGCTGCCTGTCTTAGGTTCAAATCCTAGACTAGTGTTATGCACATTGTTAAAACGCCTTTCCATGTATACATTTTTCTATAGAATTTATCCTGGAAGATCTAAGCCTTGTACAGTTGCTCCCCCACTACTCTGTGATTATCTGAGGAGCCAACTGAAAGCTCAAGTTTAGGCATCTCCTTTTTCATGTGGTATTGCTTTACTGTAGCTATGTGATGAAATGCTGTGTGTTATCAAGAAATTTTTCAGGATGTAAACAGAGATATCCTTGTAAATGTGATTGAAGGCTTAGACCAGCTTATTATGCTCACCAATAATTTTGGTCTCTGTTGATGTTGCTTCTATGGGTGCCAGAATGGCACAGAGATACCTGGGTATGATGTGGGATTTTAAATGGAGGACAAAGTCACAAAAAAATGGAGAGAACATACTGGTAGTTAGAGTAGCTATTTCAGATGAGTTAGAGAGAGGATAGATGAAGAGAAGGGCAGCAGAAAGCTGTGCAACAGCAGTCCTTTTCAAAATGGTTGACTGTGCAGGGATGCAGCAGTCCTCTACTGAGGCACCCTAGGCTGAGACATGGGGTTATTATAGCACGTTACTATAAGCTAATAGATACCTATATGCAAATCATAACTTAGTAGATCTGTCCAGCAGACTCAAGCAAGAGCCAGTAGCTCCCTGTGCCTAGGGGAGATAACACAGTGAAAAGCTAAGAAAAGGGGGGAAAATATAAGAAGCTTTAGGTCTGTGGATGAAACCAAGGTCCTGTTCTGCTGCCAAAGCATAACTCTGTCAGGGAGCTTTGTGTTGTTTGCCTTATGCACTGCACAGCAAAATCTCTTCTAGGTGGCCACTTAAGGAGCTGAAAAAATATATTTTTCTTAGGAAAGATGGTCTTCAAATAAAGTGAAGCATAGCTGCTCTTCAGGCTGGGAATGCTTTCGGACAGTCTTTTAGGACAAGAATGGTCTCTTGACCAGGTTTCTCTGTTTTTCCAGGTGTCTGCACGTAAGGAAGCAGATCACAGGTGCAGTTCCAAATGTGTATTGAGTTGCTAGTGCAGAAAGAGAGAGAACTCCATCTTTGATAAGAATTTGATTTGATGATCATTTACAGACCACACCACACAAAGTCTTGACACTGTTTCTTCACCCTAATTGCTTTGTGAGCCATCTGGTGCACCTGCTGTTGCAGTGAGGCAGGAATAACAGTTTTATACTCTTCCTCCCTTTTTTTTTAATTTTTCTCACACAGAGATGGATCCTTTAACTGAACATTCACCTGACATGGCCAGACAGTGCAGATGTAGACGCAGGTGCAAACTCGGTCAACTATGCCTCCAGATGGCTCTTACTTATTAAGACAGCTGAAATAATATCCCAAGGCAAAGGGCCTCCAAGAAAAGAAAAACAAGATCATCCTGCAGGAAAACATTAGGTTCAGGGATGGACTTTATGAGGATCCCAAAGAGGTAATCAGCTTTGAATTTGTGGTGAAAACAGGACTGGTCAAGCTCCCTTGAAATTTGGATGAAATGATAGATTGGTAATTGAACAATCCAGAAAATGGTTAAAATGCAATAGTCTCTCCAAAAGGCTGATCACATAAGCATAAGTGCCAATAGCTAGATGCCAAGATGAAAGCTGTGGCTTCCTTTTCTCCTGCTGAATAATATAGTCTGCAGTTGAGAAAGCCAAGAGACAAAAGTAATAGGATATTCTGAAGTCTAGTTTCTTTTAAACATCAGAGGAATCACACTTCCAGTGACTGAATGCCTGACAAACCAGCAATCAAAACAAAGCAATTGTGTCCTCCCTCACCCTCTCCCTTTAATATCTTTAATTAGTGGCCCACAAAGTGTGAAGGTTCAAAGGAATGAGTTTCAGGCTTGGGAAGCTGCCTCACTAAACAATTTCATTTGGGCAGAAGAAGCACCAGGAGTCCAGAGACCACTTTTGCTTCCACAACTGAACAAGCATCAGCTTGTTAACCCAAATGATCTTTAGGTGAAAAGCATCAGAAAGAACAACATCTTTTAGAGACAACTATCCCAACATACTTCCTTTGAGACTATCACTGACCACTTGGGCCTCGAGAGACAGCATAAAAAAGTTCCTATCTGTCTGGTGATCATCCCAGCAACCATGCTGCTTAAATGAGTGCACCACTAAGCGGAATTAATTGCTGATTTCCACCTGTATTTTCCTGAGAGAGGATTTGTGGCAGAGTGCCCAGCAGACACTGTGCTACTCAGGACAATGGGTCCAAAAAAACAGCATGCAAAAGTGATAGGAGTTGTGAATCCACAGGCAGGACTCTTGGCCCTCTCTTTCTGATAGTGGCACACAATTGCTTTTGGGCTTAGCTGAGGAGCAGCGTCAGCCCTGCTTCAGGCACTGAAAAGTGTGAAATAGAAGCAGGATAGGGGGAAATTCACAATAGCAAACCTTAGTTAGAAGTGGTGTTACAATATAGGCTAGTCATGCCAACCTTCCCAGTTTTAGTCCACAATGACTATGAAAACAGCCTAGCCAGATATCTCCTCTGACAAGCCTTCTCTGGTCGGACTCAATGATCCAGTGGGTCTGTTCCAACCTAGTAATTCTGTG
The DNA here is from genome assembly GCA_013389865.1 of Piaya cayana. Taxonomy (NCBI): domain Eukaryota; kingdom Metazoa; phylum Chordata; class Aves; order Cuculiformes; family Coccyzidae; genus Piaya; species Piaya cayana. The sequence continues at coordinate 110,556 of WAAB01012048.1, read as the reverse complement.
ATTCTCTGAATTTTCCTGTCTAGAGGACTCCTTAAAATCTGAGGTCTCAGAGCCTTCAGCCCAAAGACTCCAATCGCCATAAATGCGATGAGATCACAAAGCTGTCTCAGAATCCCTGACATATCCCAGAGAATCAAGTCAATTCCAGATCCATCATGTGTATGATCAACATCCTTTAGTGAGCATTCTTTCTTTTTCAGTAGCTTATTCCAATTCTTCTAGAACAGCAAAAGGCACAGCTTTAACCACAGCTTCCACTGGAACTATAAATGTGGTATTGGGATATAAATGTTTGTTGATGCATGTGTGAAATGCATTGCAGGGCAGCAAAATGGGTGGAGTTGGAGGTGGAGATGGAGATATCTTCACATCTCTGGCCCTCATTCAGGATGCTTACCCACCATAGCTCCTCTGATGGGCATATGGCCAGAGCGTTGTTGTAAGTCTGGCCCTGCCTTACCACCTGTCCTCCTGATGCTTGGGGGGTCCCCAGCAAGCCTGGGCATTGGAGGGGAAGAAATAGAGCTTGCAGTTGCTCGTGTGTCTCCTCCCTTTCTTTTCTCTCCTCTCCTCACTGTCAGTACTGCCAGGCCCATGCACAGAACAGTCACAAGCGAAGAGAAAGGCAAGAACTGGCCAGAAGAGTTGTGCCCTGACCCTTTGTATGAAGGTGTCTGCTACTGCCATAAATACCACTTTGCTGACACAGCTAAGAAACCTTGAAAATTATTATTAATTTTAGAGTCTGGAGCTAAGAGTTTTATCCTGGAATCAGCATCTCCTGCATAAACCTGCATCAGTGAGACATCTCCCCACAGTGAGACCTTTAAATGTTACGTATTAAGGAGCAGATGGAGATGGGGAATGTAAGGAACCAGTAAGACCTTCCCCACCAGCCTGATAGACACTGTTATTAGCACTGAAATACAATAACTGTTGCCAAGTTTTTGTAGGTATGTTGAAAAAAAACTTTTACTGAGGTTTTAAAAGAGGCTAATGAAAACAAGAAAAGAACTATATCTAGGTTATGCTTTTTCAAAAATCCTTTTGAACATAACACATAAGAACAGCAAAGCCACTTCTTAAGTCTAGTAGTCTGTGCTGTGTTGTGAGAAAAAACCTTTCCCCAGAAAACCTGTTTTATCTCTTGCCCATTCAGTTTGCTAGCTATATGTAAAGCTAAACCTCTGCTAATCTTCCTGATAGCTAAGCCAACCAAACCCCTGAAGAGGTGTGTTTAGGATGGAGGAACTGTATGGGGCAGCTGGAGTATATCTCTTATACTTCTTTACAGTAGCACTATTTAACCTTGTTACTAGGCCCAAAGTGAAATAGTTGGTACTCATATTTTAATGAATAATAGACAAGCAAATTCAGGTGATGAAGTTGTGAGCAGTTCCCAGATTTACTGGGCAATTTCTGAATTCAATGAGGGGTAGTTTTCCTCAGTACTGGAGTTTGCATGATGAGGCTGTGCAGTGTAGGATGGATTTGTTTTACAATATTGTCTCTTTTCTGGACTCACTGTGATCTACAGTACCTGTATACTGTCTTGCATCCTGCATTCCGAGTGGCCTGCATTGGCAGTAACATGAATTTATATCATGTATTAGTGATATAAATCAAGAACTTCATCTCCTGAATAATGTTAATCTGAGGGCCATAGCCAGGGAGGGAAAAAATCAGAATCCTTCTTTCTGGACATCAGGACAATTCCTGCAGCAAATGGTCTTAGCAAGCTGTTTCCAACTCCAGCTTTTTTCTTCTCTTTTTTTTTTTTTGCAGCTGAATCTTCTTTCAGAAAAGCAAAGTTACAGGGCAAAGTGAGACTCTTTGCAATACATTGCAGTATGCAAGAAGCAGACGGAAGAGCTTACAGCCTGGTTAAAGAAACCCAACTCCATAAAAGAGCAGTGTAAGAAATGAGCAATGAAAATTATTCTGAGGATTTTTTCAGTAGCACTGAAGTTACAGTGCCCATAGAGGCAAGGTTTGCAGAGTCTTCAGGAAGGTGTGGGGGGACAAGCTATCTTCTAAGCAAGATTTCAAGGATCGCACTGAAGTCCAACAGATTACTACATGAGGGAATTTGTCCTTTGGCTCTCCACTCACACTTGATTTTCTGTCCAAACCCTTGATTTAATTTGAGTGAACCCTGATTTATACCACTATGAATACAAGGGAGCTGAGACCATCAGTAGTATAAATAAAATCTTAGCTCAGTGGCAGTCTTGACTGTGTGAGAGCTGTAGGATCAGGGTTTATGGTCCTGGTAGCTCTTTGGCATTCAATGAGCAAGTTACAGTAGGAGGTGTCATTGTGATTGACATACAACAACTGCAAGGTCAGAAGTTTGATACGCTGAGGGAAAAGTGTTCTGGCAATTTGTATGTGGAGATTGTGTTGAATCAGGGATATGTAAAATGTTAAATAGGGTAAGTCTGAAAGGTTTGGGTGTTTTTATATCTCAGACTAACTTTTCAGAAACATCCTTGGAGAATATTAAAAAGCACCACCTATAGCAGTATGCTGAATTCACCCTTTTTGCCACCTTCTGTGACCTTTTCACCATGTCTTTACTTGCGCTTTGTAAAACAAAAACCCCTAAAATAAACCTGTCATCAAATCCATGACATCTATTCCTTCATTGATTCTTGAGAGACGATAATGATCACAGCTAGGAACACATTTTAATAATTACATAGCTATAATTATCATTTTGGCTTTGCTAGGATTTTTGAAAGATAAACTGATTTTGAAAGATAAGCTTAATAAGCAGGAGGACCTGATGTCCTTTCTTCCTAGTAAGTCCATTGTAAGTCTCATAAGCAGAGTGAAATAATCTAAAAGAGCATCAAATAAAACCAAGAGGTTTCCACTTAAGCATAATCTTGAAGTGGGTGGGCGTGATAAATACCTCACCACTGAAGTAAAGGAAAGCATTATATTTTATATAGAAATACAGATGTTTCAGCAAATACTTAGAATGTGGCAGTCTTCCATGAGTAGTCCCACCCTCACTAGCACTCATCCCAGGACAATTGGTGAGGGCAAAAAGCTGTTCCAGGAATACCTTTGGTGTATACCAAGAGGATACATTTTGAAGATAAGCTCCATTTTACACAGCTGGTTAGTTACGTGATATGTACTGCTCATTTGCAAAATTGGATTTTGTAAGCAAAAACAAATGGAGAAAAATAGCAAGAAAGACAATGAAAAATGGAAACACTATTTCAATGATGTCAGAGCAGGGACTTTGGGTAAAGCATGAAAGCAGTCCCGAAGACAAGGCTTATAGGGTCCTGATAACTGTTTCCTAGCAACAGGAATACTATTAAGGGGGTTGCTGAAGTCCAGTTTAATACATTTATCCAATGCTCTGAAGGACAAGTAAGTAACATCAAATTTCTCATTTCATACAGGGTTATTTAGTCAGGTTCTGTAACAGTCTATACAAGAAGAATTTCTACAGAAATCTGCCCTGCATATGTACCTAAATATATCTGTACATGTAGGTTGGTCCCATCCCAGCAGAACAGAGAAGCAATGTTATTTTAGTGGCTTATTTAGTGAGATACAAGACTGCAAATGAGTTAAACACAGTTATGTGAAAGTAAACTACAATGCCTCCTGCTTTTATTTCTAGGATATTTAGACTTCTAAGCTTACCAAAAAATCTGTTATGGTATTTACAACCGACTGTCATAAAAACTAGTTAACGGCACAGCTTTAATATAGCTGAATGCAATTATTTTTAGGGTAGTTGTAAAATTACATTAAGTAAACAACTGCTGTATTATCCCATTTTACCACACTTCTCCTAGTAATCCTAACCTAGACTGAAACTGTAGTTCTCTGTTAGAAGGTTTTAATGTTAAAGAGAGACCCATATATATAAAATACTTCAACTGAGCACTGTAGGCTATGTTGTACTATAAATTTTATTTTATTTTAAAATTCTGAGGCAATGTGCCACAGAATAACACCAAAAGCAGAGGATAACACAATGTAAACGTTTGGGATGGAATTCAGTGACTTGGTTAAAAATGTTGCATAATTCAGTAAAGGTTTAACAGCAATATTTATTCATATGCTGAGATGACGAAGACTGAAGCCAAAACTGAAACAATATGTTGGAAAGCATAGAGAAAATTGTTTGAGAGCCAAGCACTGAAAAAGGTTAGCTGCTGCATGTCATCATGCTTGTGTCAGTACAGTCTTAATGTAGTAAGCTTCAAATGCATAAAATTAATGATCACCATAGCCCCAGGCAGCCTCCCAAGCCAAAACTCAGACCTCTGCCACCTGATTTCTGTGGCAGATGACTTTTGAAATGGTTTCTTCATGTTTGGGGAGAGGAAGGGACAAAAATATAACAGGATCTGGTAACTTTTCTTACTCTGCTCTTTTGTTGCACAGGCTGAGATTCTAGTTAGTACCCAATATTATATTTTTTCTACCACTGTTCTGGGGGCTGATTCTCTTCTTCAGCATTTGGCACATCCCTAGACCCAAACAACATGCTCCATTCTTTCCCCAGCTTAAATTAAACATAGTGCAAATATTGGCTTTAAGTCCCACAGCCATCCTCTGAGAAATCAACTGAGTAACCCTAGGTAGAGGGCAGGTTTCCCTTCTCTCATTTACCGTATGACATACAATGTTCAGTTAGCCAACAGATAGAGAAGACTAGATAGCAGCACTGTTAGACTAATTTTGAGAGTTGCCTTATTAGAACAAGACAACATTCCCCACATTTCCCTGAATACAAGTTGTTGGCAGAGTCCACTCTCTCCTTTAAGACAGGGTTCTCCAGTGGGGCTGGAAGAAATATGCATCCCCACCCCAATAGCAAGAAGACCTCAGGAGCAGCCTGCAGAAATACCTGAGGGCAGGATCTCCAGGTGGTCCTACTGGGGTAATAAGCTGCCTAATGGCATACTAAGCAGCAGAGCTGCTGGGAGTGCTTGAGCCATCAGTTCAGGTGACTCATACCGGAAGCACCTGAATTTTCACTAGCCATGGAGATCAGTCATGTCACTTTTTGGATTGCTGTCAGGGATGGAATGAGACAAAGCCAGCAGCCACATCAGAAACATAATTTCCCACCTAAATTGGCAGACTGAAAATCCTGCAACCATCTTTGCTTCTGAAAATGCTTTCTCTGTATACCTCTCTGTAGAAGTCTGATTAGAAGCCAGTTTACACCACTTAGAAGATGGGACAGGCATTTACATAAAACAGAGCAATAGACAGCTGCTTTCAGTCTTTTCTAGAAGTGAAAGTGTAATTTTAAGAAATTAATTGCTTCCTTGTTTATCTTTCTTGAAGAAGTTCTGGATTTTCCCTAAAAAGCCCAGATTTTCTTTTTAGAAAGGAAAGTTGGGGTACAGTTAAGACACATACACAGACTGAAACATTCAAGCAGTGAAATCACTTTGCTCCTTTGAACCCATCTGCAAAATACCTTTGTGTACTAACTCTTGTAACCTTCCCACAAGAAACAAAATCCCCACCTAAATATATATTATGTAGAGCTTTAGGCACATTAAGTTTTTAGTGAAAGTCTTGGGACACTTACATGTAGGCTTTACCATCACCCACAATTAAAGGAAAGCCAGTACCTTTCAGTAATAAAATACCTTTGATAGTTGCTGGAGTCTGCAACTCCTATTGCTGATTCTCACTGCTTTCAGTGTTGAAAACAAGGGCCTGTGCTATCTTTTTTATCTTTATACCTGAGCACTTGCTCACAAAATTGTAGTGTTAATATAAAATAAACCAAAGGAAGGAAACAGCTGCTAGAGCCCTGAAGAAATAAATGAAACAAAGCATACACAGGAGTTCACAAGTTTGCTGTTCTAATTAAGAACTGGGTAAGATTTTTTATTATCTGTAATTGCTTGTGGCCTGACGTTTCAGAAACGACAATCCTTTCTACCACTATTAGCTGATTGTGCTCCTTTCTTGTGGTAGCAGAAGGAACCAATACTTGGGGGACCTTAAGTGTCAAGCTTAAGTCTCTGCTGAGTTGGATTCCTTACAAGAGTGTAGCAAGAAAATACCAAATAAAGGGTTTTCTGAGTTTGACGTATTTAAAGGTAGTTTTAAAGGTAGTTACAGCATAGTTTTGTTAAAACATCAAATGATAAATAATCTTTCCTCTGTTAGCTGCTTAATCCTTGTCTTTGTCCTTAAAATGAGAACTACAAAAAGTTGGCAAAACTAGCTTGCCATTTACACATTCTTGCAGATAATCATAGATGGGAATCCTTAAATATTCATTATGAACATACAATTTAACTGTCTATATTTGAACACATTAAATCTTGCCTACCTGGATCTGAGACTTAATGCTAGAATTTGTTAATTGTAGTGCTATTAGTGCTTAAAGATTTTGAGAGACTAAACAGTTGTGCATAAATTTTGGCACCACGTCTTACTGCTCCTGCTAGTTTAGAAACAAACACTGAAGAAAGCCTCAGATGGATTTAAGACTGTGCATCCCATTCCTTAGTGTGTGGTTGTTATTAAAAGGTTATTTAGGGGCTTTCTTATGGCCATATCTCTGGATTAAGGATTTATGGAGATAGATCAAGGATTTCTTGGTAGGTACTTAGTAGTTACATATGTACCATATGCTGCTGTTTTTGAAGTTTCCCTGTGTTTAATAGTATTACTTTTTTGGCTTTTTTTTAACATTATTTTCAGTTAGGTCAGGGGTCCATGATTCTAAACCCTGATCTGAAGGCACTTCAAATACAGTAGTGTCTGAACACACTGCTTTTCAGTAAGCCTGTAGGAAGTGATAATCAATTACTAGGGGAACTTAAACCATAACTAGATGTGGACTGCAGAATGAAGATCTGATTACATCAAAAGAAACAAGTTATAGAATGCCAATTGTCAGTAAGTCCCTGAAAAGATATTAGGGACTTCACGAAACTCATGGTGAAATTCCATTTACTCAAATCAGCATGGGATCCTGTGAAAGAAGTCAGAAGAGAAAAACCTCACCATAACTTGGGCTGGAATGAAAATAATATTCAGATCAATAATAATTTTTAACTCAACATATATATAAAAAATCAGTTAGTTAATGATGCTCAGATAGGAACATTTGATATTCACCTATGCTGAAACAGATAAACATGTGTTCATACTCATAAATGCCGATGTGGATATTTCATATGCATTTGACTACATCCTGCTTTGATTGCTAGTTTTCATTTATCAGTCATATTCTGAACTTATAAATACTTCATGAATATGACCCTTAAACATTCAACACTGTTCTTACAGTAAGGGCTTCATTTCTAAATGTTAAGTTACAAACACATTACTTAATATTGTGACAGAGTTTTGTCTGCAGGAGTATTTTCAAACAATAAAAACCCCCTTCATTCTGTCAAAAAAAGTGCCTTGAATAGAATAGGCAAGAGTTTGATTTTTCACCTGCTTGTCTCTTAAGTCTGGGTAGAGCAAGTGTGAAACACTTGGTAATTGAGGAAATGCATACATCTGCTCTGGGGCTCCCAAATAAATCTATTAAAAAGAATTAAAGAATGAATTAACCAATGAGGACTGGAAACAAGGATAAGGTAGAGTATTTTGCTTCCATGGAGGGTTGATTTTGTTGTTGTTGTTGTTGTTTGTTTGTTTTTTAATATATGCTGCTGCTTAGTTAATGCTCTTCTGTTATTGGTTGTGATCCCTGTCCATGAGTCCTTTTCCTACAAAAATATTTTAATATTTTATTTTGAAAGCTCTACTGAGTTTTGATAAATAAATGTAATTACAGATGCTGTTTTTGATAAATCACAGCAGATCTTCCTATGGAGCTCTTTCAGAGACTATCACTCTGTTGCCAGTACTAGACTGCAGCAGCTTTACTGCTGCTGTGACAAATTTTAAATTAAATTTTTAAAAGCGCAGGAAGATAATGATTTCCAATAAATACTATGAAATTCACTTCCTATGGTAGTAAGACACAAAAGTTACAACACACTAAAATTTATACATTTGCTGCAATTTGCCTTTAAGGAACGCAAGAGGAAAGTTAGTGATTTTGAATAGATGGTGTTTTTTATTTTATCATTTGGAAGCACGCCCATTATTCAGGATCGCAGAACTCATAAATTGGTGGTCCAAAGAGAGGCTCTCTTCCTATTCCATCTCCTGTGTTGCCTCTATAAATATATCTTTTTCGTTATTATTATTCTGTGGGTTTTTAGATTTGTTTTATGTTACTAGTTATTAATGTTGCATCTCTGACTGTTAAGAGAATTCATAGCTCTGTTAGAAGTCTGACATGTCTGGGAGATTTGCTTATGTATGTAGTTTTCCTGCAGTAAACCAATCTGCTGGACAGGGAAGGGAATATTCTGCCTTTGATAGCAGGTATATTTCTGATTACATTTAGTAGGAATATGTGGCTTCAAACTAAACCAGCAGCCCCAAATTTTTAAATTACTGCAAGCATAGAGTGTGTAAGCTTTTTGTATAAGATTGCATAGCCTAGACAAAGAACAAGGAAATAACTGCTGCTATTTATTCAGACCAGAGAGTGAGGGTTGGGCATGAAAATCTCATGCTCCCAATTAACTTTTCTGGGAACCTGGAGGATTGTCCAGACATAGGGCAAATAGTGTCTTCAGTTCCCTGAAACTGCAACTAGAGGAGATCAATGTTACTATACAATGTATTTTTTAAAACCTTCGTGACTTCTATTTCTCATCTGAAAATGCTATGTTGCCCACACTGAGGTTCCCCTGCCCGTAGGGTATTTCAAAGCCAGGAAGATACTAAAATCCTAGAAGATGTTACTTAGTATTTTACTTGCACCTTTTGGCTGTAGTGAAATGACAGAACACAATGATGAAAAAGACTCAGCAAAACTATGGTAACGAAGACATTAATTTCTCCAGCAAGACATCCTAACTTGGCATCCACAACCTACTGCGAATCATCTCTAACACACCAAATGATTCACAGACATTTAATGAGGAACTGGATAGCTGCTGCTGCTGCAGATTGGCACTGAGATTGGTCAGAAGCTGGTTTATCCATGAAGACTACAATAAAAAACCCCAGGTTTTTTTAAAAGAACAGTTTACCCAGGAGGCCAGGAGGTTACATTACTCCTGGTTAGATTGCTCCTCCCCTCCAGGCATGACTTTCAGAACAGACTGTGTTTCCAAGTTTGTTTAATGTTATGTCCTTTCTGATAAATACTCACCAGAGAAAAGGGAGAAGGAGAAAATGTATACTGCTTCTTATTGTGCATTTTATCAATCTAGGGACAATGAGGATACCCAGGGAAGCACCTGGCAGCTACTTCTATTACACATCTTTCAAAGGTAGGGAAAGACCATCTTTAAAAGCACTAGAACCTTTAAGATCCTCTCCACAGTGGGCTTGTTTTACTTGCCTTCCAGCCTTTTCTCCTGCACAAGGAAGTGATGTCTCTTTTTGACAGAAAGTGCCCCAAACAAGCAGATGCAAGAAGGCTGGTTCTTGTGAAAAAAAGTTTGATCCTATGGGAAGAAATCAAACCATATCTACACAAATGCCCAAATGTCCAATTGTTTGGAGAAAAAAATGGAAGGATCATATGCTTCTGTGATTCTAAAAAAGATGAACCTTAAATGTGCTAAGTAGGCCTGATGATGCTCCCACCAAGGCTATGGGAGTTGACCTGAGAAGCAAGTTCGGTATGCTAACAGGAGCACTTAACCTCTGCCCTTTGTCAGGTTTCCTTTACAGCTGTCAAAGGGAAGCTATTTCTTCAATGTACAGCTCCAAATAAAAGAAGTTAGCTTGGCCCAGGAGATATTTAAGCTGGTCATTGCAAATTGATTCACCTAAGTGTCTCTGGTGTGACGATGTGCTACTTCTTAAGCAGCAAGAGAAGGCAAAATGAAATTAAGAGGTTGTATGCCTGCTCTCAGGAGAACAGCAAGCTAACAAGAGCAGATTGGTGTTAATTTAGCTGAGAAAAGAAGCCTTTCCTCTTTTAGTGCTTGAGGATTTGAGATTTCAGCAACAGGCTGGTGAGGTAGGCAGGGGGAAGGAGTGGGAAGGAGATCACTCTTTCTTAAGTGATTGCAGAAGTGTAGAAGTGGGTTATGGGAGGTTAGGGAACTGGAAAGATAATACATAAGCAAAAGAGAAACACAAAAAAATGGGAGAGCACAGACTTGGGAGAACAGCCGACTCTTTGCTGCTTCAAAAGCATCTCCATTGGGAGAGCAGGGCAGGAAATTGCTACTCTGCTCCACAAAATAATAAAAGAAAATAAAACCAACTAGGATAACTACTCCCATGTGGTAACAGAACAGATCCCATATCCTGTCTTGTAACAGGGTAACATTAATATGGATACACAGTATGGCTTTGGAACAGTGTTTATTATCACATAAAACTAGAACATGGCAGGAACAAGCTACAGTTTTGACTTTATGTTAGCCCAAGAAAACATGTCTTGTAACCATAATACCATGTACAATTTGAGCAGTTAGCACTGCCAATGAAAAAAAACAGTTCCCTCTTGTGTCCTCCCTAGTTACCCTATCTAGTTCAGTGCAAAATCCCTAAATGATGCTGCCAACATAGACTTGAAAGTGTAACAACGGTAAATGAGTGACTAGGGGAAGAGACAAAAAGTTAAACTGCTCTTTCAAGGTCTTACAGTGTGTGTGAAACTATGACTCAAGAAAGACCTTCTGTAAAGATAAGAAAATATCCAACTAAGAGGTACTTCTTTCTGGACAGCCAGAAATTTCTTATGAAAAGCTGCATTTAAGAGATGCTAACATAACCTTGAAGAGGAGTACTGCATAATATCTGATAACATGACATAGCATGTGGTTTTTTAATAAAATATATCACCTATATGATGATAATAATAATAAAAGCACAGGTGATTTTGAGTCCTTCTGCATCCTAAGGTTATTGTTGTTCTGGTTTTTACTGTCAAGATAAAGTAGAAAACAATGTATACCCAAGTGCTGGGTATCCTTGAGAGAGCTTAAGACCAATTTTCTGAAGATGGAGGGAAGGATAGATTGTCATGAGGTAAAAGAGACACCTGCTTCAGTTCTTCTTGATCCAAAGCTTCTGTTGATTCAGGGGATAAAAGCAATCCCCTGATGGGATGTGCCAAGAGACACTTTTAATCTCTCTTTGCTGGTGAGTGATTCTACTGCCAATGCTTGCAGTGTGTGCTTCATCCAATGTTTACTTTTTGAAGAGACAAGATAAAGGAGTGGCCTTCCCTGCATCCTTCAGACTTAAATAAAGACTAGAATCTAAGATGCACACCCTTTAATCTTCTATGGAAAGGATAAAGAAGAGATGTGGGTCCATATCAATAAGTTCAAATTAATACCTACTTCTTTGGGTCTCAGAAGACCCTTATGTTTATTTTTCATATGTCCAATATCCTGAAGAATGACTCGTTAATTGCAAATTTAAGTCAGTGGGGTGAAAAAGCATCTTTCAAAGTATCAGCTGATGAAACACTGAGTGAAGAGGCCTGGGACAACTTCACCCTAGATTCAGATCCAAAAGCACCATTTGGAAATTTTCATATCACCTGTTCGGTTACATAAGGGTCACTAACAGCTTCTTATAACTGTCTTGTGTGGAAGATAGTTGTATTCTTTCAGTCTCCAAAGAGATTAACTAGTTCAAAACAGTTAATTGAAGTGCTGTCTGGTTGGAAGTAAAATTCATGCTAAACTACGTATCTGTTATGCATTGTAATTTTCTTCACCTGATTACAGCAGTCATCAAACAACAACTGAAAGAAAAGGCACTGAACAGTGAGCAAAGAATCGTTTTGAAATAGCACCCAGCCCAAAATCTCTCCAGGCTTTTTCTATGAAGATGTTCTGCCTGTCCTTCTATACCTGATAGTTTCTTCTTTGTTAGTCTGTTGTTTGGTTTTTCCCTTTTATCAGCATATGTTCTTACATCAGATTCTGCTGCAGATACAGAAAATTTCCAGCTGAACAAGAAGGGGTGAAGCCGCTCTGCTCCTAGATGCCCATGTTTCATCTTTGAGGTCTGGAGATGAGGCTAATATGGTATCAACTTTGCCATATGTAAGAGAAATCAGAACCACTCACTTTTTGTCTTGCAACTACAATGAAGCGGGCAACTATGACTAGACATTTCTTCAGCTGCTGGTTTCAATGAGGTTTACACTAAGTGTATAATTACACAGCTCTTTCAGCTTTACCCGTTAGGGCTCAAAATGCCAACAATGCCAGAGTGCAACCACTGGCAAAGCTTTATGGCATTTGGCTTTATCAAAGAACTTCTCTGTGGGATGCACTTAACCCCTTTGTATCTGGGAATATGCCTCAAACACTTTATCCTGGGCAGAAGAAAAAAACGCAGAGCAAAATAAAAGCAGCAACAAGTTAAACAAGAAATTAATGTTAATACATTCTCAAGCAGTTTTACCATTAGAAGTGTGCTCCCAATTGGTCAATGAGGTCACCTCTTGTGAAAACAGCCTGCTGAGAGATTTGGACATATAGTTCCAACTATGATTTTTTTTCCCTTGAAGTATTTGGCCCATCCATTGTTTTATCACACTCTGATGTAAACTTCTCCATGTTACCACCATTTAATTAGGCCCTCAATGTTGATGAAGAATTAAGCTCACTAAAATTTCTGTTATATCAGTATCCTCCATATGCTCCTGTTTGCAGGGTGCTGTTGAACCAGGACTCATGCAGTAATTTGGATTTGAACATCCTGTTTTCTGAGCTAGTTTTCTACATCACGCCTAAATTACACCCAGTAGAATTTTCTCTCATCTTTGAAAAAGTCTTTGCGACCCCAAAATGTCCAGGAATTTTACAGTCATCTTATAACTTATAACTTAATCTCCCCTGTTCCTCATTTAACTGCTTTCTTGAAGTATCGTGTCTTAGTTTATATCCTTCCAACTCTGGATGAATGAACAACACTGAACATCAGAGAGAGGCAAACACTGTAATGCTTTTATGAATATTCATCTGTATTTTGAAAGGAAGTCTGCATTTCTTTGGTTTTAATTTTCATACCATAAACTTTCCGATGAGTAATACCTATACAGAAATATTTGCCAAAACAGCATATACTATTATAATAGCATCAAGTAGTACTAGAATGTTAATATTTGAATGAATAATTGATATTCACATCAAAAAATGAATCAAAGAATTATCCAGTTGTGGCAAAAAGACATGCCATGTGACTTCTATGTTAAATGGGATCAGACTGAATTTGCTTTTTGAAAACCTGAATAAGCTGCCTCTGAAAGGGGAACTGTAAATCATTCTGAATGACAAACAAACTTTAAAAAATATGTTTATAGAAAAATTTCAAGGGGAAAAAGGCAAATGGATTTAAAAAAAGTATTTACCCTGAATTATTCTCCCAGCTGAGCTCTTAGATAAGTTACTGTCAGGCAATCCAGAATGGTGCTTTCCCTTTGCATTTTCGCCTCTCTTAAATGGTGCCAATTTGAGGAGCAAAAGATTGTGCTTTGACCCTGGCATGTCAATCTTCTGCTTATCCATGCAGAAGACTACCTCAGAGTCAATGGACTCTCCTTATCTAAAGTACTCTCTCACTCCCTGGCCAAAGTGTGCCCATACAGGGAATTAGATTATCCACAAGTATTCTTGCTTCACCTGCTGACCTATATTGTTATGACCATTACCTAAGGTGATGCCTTATTGATGTTTCTGCTCCAGTAAATGTGCCTTCCCAGGGCTAAAATACCCTTTAGCAAAACATTACAAGGAAACAGCACTATGTAACAGAGAAGTCACCACTAACTAAAACCAGTCTTTTTCAATGGAAGGTGATTTTACAAAATGTTCCCAGTCAGTGTGACAAAAAACTAATCCCTTGGTGAGCCAGCACTTCTTCGTACCTCTCCTGGGAGAGAAGGAGAAAGGCCAGTATAAAAGGAAGGCAAAGGAATGGTCCCATATGACATTGCACTCCTGTTTTTTTTCTGGTTGTTTTCTTCAGTCATACGAACAGAATAGAAAGCAGAGGAGACCTTAAAGGTCTTTGAGCATCTTGGTCATGCAAGTTGGACCATGAATACGCACTTAGATATGCAGTTTAATGAGAATAGGCTCATGAAAGGATGCAATAACTGAAAGAGGATTGCACTTCTGGAGGTCCTGTGGAGCACCTGCACATTTCCCTGCTCCAGTGGGAGGGCTGGAGTGGAGCCAGCTTGTGCTTGGTCCCCCTGAGGCAAGGATGATCTGGAAAAATCATCCTGGGGAAAAGGAGGTGATGGGACCAGTACTACAGACCTATTAGCAAGATCAGGGAAGGGATGCCAGGCTGTTCTGAACAATCAGGAAATCCATTTGTTTCCCCTGGTCAGCAGAGCTGCCAAAGCAGGTGGAGTAGATAGGTACCATAGTGAGGGCAGCCAGACAGCTGTATCTGAAAGAGGTTGAATTGCTAGCAGGGATGGGAAGAGGTGAGATGACTCACAGGGAAAGGTACTACACATGCAAGGAACCATTCAGAGTAAGGGGAAATGCATTCATCTGACAGCAAGGGGTTTAAAGATGTATTTGAGTCATGCTTTTTTTAAAAAAAATAAAACCGGTCAAAGAAATCCCATATTGTAGGATAGGAATAATACTTTGGGGGATTGTGTTATACCACCTGGCATGGCTGGATTCAGCACAAGCCAAGAACCTTCCTGCAGCAGAAGACAGGCTGGCTGATAGGCCTTGAGCTCCAAGAAAGGAGGGCAAAACTTGAGACTGTTGGATCAGATTTTTCCTGTGCTTTTCCCCAACATGAGCCCTAAGTGGATTAAGGAACCTTGGTATCCTTTGACTCACCCCATATCCTTTTAGGAACCATGTGCACTGCTTAAATATAGGAATCCCATTATACTCACTGGCTTTTGTTATGTTACTCACTCTTTCTATAGAATAGTAGCCTTCTGTCAAAATTCACATCCAGTGTTCATGTCTCCCTTGCCTTTATGTCTCCCCATAAGTTGTATGACAGCAAGATTGTTCACAAATCAGTGTCATAACACAAAAATCCGTCTTTGATGTCACTTCTTTTGCTTTTTCTTTCTCATAATATTTGAGATAAAAGGAGAGTGGAGGCAGAGCAATTCAAACCAAGTTAGCAACAAAACCCTGCACTGAAAACATGTAGTACCCTATTATTTGGAGAATGACCTTTCAAACAATAGTCTTTGCTTGCTACATCTTTACATGTGTAGGATTGTGAACGCCTCCGTTATTCTCAAATGAGATAATCCAAGAGACTGGTGGCAGTTTGCTGCACCTTTTTAACACAGTCTGCTAACAAACATTCAATGTAGAAAAATTATTATTGGTCAAGGTATTCTGGGAACTATTTCATCTTCCTACACAAAGACAAAGCTGTTTATCAGCTCAGATCCGTTCACTATCCTTTCCATAAGACAATACCTTTCTACCTAGATACTGTCTTCCAAAGCCCTGGCCATCTTGTATGAAACAATAAACACTGTGGCTATCACTGAAAAGTATCTTTCCTGATTTTGCCAGCAAAGCTTGTCTTCTGGGGAAATGTATGCAGACAGGATGCTCCTCCTTTTCCTTCCCGGTGACCTCCAAGCCAGGAGCTGTCTGAGGACAAGGGCCCTCTCTGAGTATTGTGATTATTGTTCACCTGGGCTGTATAGGCCACGATTAGTCTATCCAAGGGCAAGTAGCATGTTTCACAGGCTTTTGCCATCCATTCAAATTGTGGTTTATTTCTTCCTCTGCACAAATACTCTTGCAGTTAAAAAAAGAAAATCATCCAGAAAAACAAAACCCCTTCTTGCTAATTTGTTTACTCATTGACTTGCATGTAATACAGGAACTGGCAATGCAGTCCCTGAGCTAGATCTTCCATTATCAGCACATCAGTATTCAGGAGTCCAACTACTGCTGTTTGCATATCTGCGTAGATGAATGCAGTCCAAAACGTACAAGTTGGACCTAAACATTGAAATCTATTTGCTGTAGAAATAAGGTAAGTCTTCAACAAACAAAAAAGTGAAAAATGTGTATCTGCAAATATAAAATTCTGATTTTAATATGCTGGGAAAAGAATTTTTGTGTAGTTTCTGTCTCTGATATTCCCCTGTTTCACATATATTTCCTCTCAACAGATGTGCCTGTACTTTAAAAAGTAGATTTTGAAGACTAGGTCTTAAGCTGTAGCATGCACAGTTGCTCACTTGAGTCATTATCCATAAAAGTTGTGGCCAAAATGCAACAGTAATGATGCAGAAGATTAAGCAACTAAAGCAAAGCCCCTAGCTGGCGAGGCACCATAGCGCATGCTAGACTTCATGCATATGGGTACACACACCAGTGCCCGAAATGATCCTGTTATGAAGAATGGTCTGCAATGACTTGTGACACAAAGGCCTTCAGTAAGACATTAATTTTTTGGACTTGCTGAGTATAATTCTATCAGATTTATATTACCTTTTTCTTTTTTACACACAGTAAACTTTCTTTAGATGCATTTGGCTACATAGGTTGATTTTTGAACCATCTTCTAATTGAGCCCAGAGTAATATACTGGGGCACAAGTGACAAGGGAAGGCCATCACTGGTATTTGTGCTACTAAAGCACTCTCTAGAGAGAGGAATTTCAAAAAGACATGTTGTGTACTAGCATAAAAAATATCTCAACACATGGAAGACTTGGAGGCCATCACTGGGTAAGAGTGACATCTTTAGGCACTTGAATGTCACAGTGGTGGAACTTGACATAGATGGAAATGAATCCTGAGCTGAAAACTGAAGTGGAGAGGAGCAGTTAAGTTAATGCAATGGCTATCTAAAGTACGGAGTCTCACTACAGCCAGTTGCATCACAACTCACATTGCTCATGAATGGAATGTTAGCTTCTGAGGATGGAACCACCAGCAGTGCCACTTTCATTCTGGTGTACAGATGCTTGGATAAGAAACGTGTTTGTGGACACATACATCCATCCAAATATTCTCTGTGACTGAAAGATGCCCTTTCCCCCCAAAATGCACTAATAGGGCACAATGCTGTCTGAACCATGTAGAAGTCTATTCAAGGAACCAAGAAAAGCATAGACAATAGACTGGTAAATGGAATCCCAAGAGGAACTGCACATCAACATAGTTTCATAGTAAGCGGGGGAAAAAAAGAGTAAATATTGATTGTCAGTGTAGGATTTTGATGATAGCAAGAGGCTTTCCATGAGTAGCCACTGCACTGCTTGAGCACAGAAAACATAATCAGGCTGATCCTGGATTGATAGGAAGTCTCATCTGACCTGACCGGCCTGTTAAATGCCTGTAACACTCCTTAGGTGTTGAACTACCAAGCTGGTACTGCCCTATATACCACACTGCAGCTACCAGCCTGTTCCTCTGGATGCAAGGTGCACCTTGATCATTACCTTGTGGTGCTCTCCTAATGAATTTCTTCTTGCCCTGGTCAGAAGTAAACAGTTCAGTTGCCCAGGAGCAATTCACAAGTGTAATAATATTTTTTTGTGTGTGTGTCAGTCATTAACTGAGGTTTGCACATTTTGCCTAGTGTCCACAGTCAAAGCATACTCTTGCACACACTCAAATTGATGTGAGTACATCTAAGCTTTCTTCTTCCAGATCTGTCAGTGGGCAGGTAGGATCCCTCATTCCACTGCTCCTCAGAAGAGTAACTCTGGTCTAAGCATTTCTCTGCATAGATGATGCATCTCATACATCTTTGTTCCTTTATGGCACAAAGACAGAAAGGATAGAGAAGATTGGCCAGGCACATGCCCAACTTCTTTGTGAAGGTGATAGTGTTGAGAAACGGAGTGTCCAATAATGTTCTAATTAAGTATTGCTGTAAATAACTCTGTATGACCTTCAGGCTCAGCCTAGGTCACTATGAAATTTTAGCATCTAGTCAGGGAGAGTTCCTGGCTTTCTATATATAGTAACTGCTACTTTGGGTGCCTTTGTCTATAATATGGCCTGACATTATGAAATATAAGTTTACAGATTCAAAAGTATTTTAGATTTTCTTGGGTCAAGCCTGAATTTAATCTGCAATGAACAAAAAAAANAAAAAAAAAAAAAAAAAAGCAGAAGCATGATGATTATTTAGGAAACTGAAAATGCCAAGGGAGCTCTTGGACGTTGTGCTTCTCTTCCCCATGTTACTGCATGCAAATAACAGCTTTCCTTACAATTTCCAACAGAAAGTATTTGGAGCACTCATTTTGACTTCCTGATTTGAGTGTGTGCTTGACTCTGTGCAAGTGGCTACAGTTACCAAAAGCACTGAAACATAATGCTTTGTCTCAACATGAATATTCAAGTTCTTTCAGGAGGACACCGCTAAGATCATTACAATTGCTAATTATCAAAGCGGTAGCCAAAACTCCCGCTTCCTTCTATTATTCTTACATCCTGCAGATGTCCTGATTTAGCCAGTTAATCATCAGATTCTCTTGGGAATCATCTGGTTGTTCAGTTTTGTGTTTGTTCGGTTTTTTAAAAAAAGAAGTTGCTTTGAATTTTTAGTGTGGTATTTCTCATTCTCTCAAATGTTATGTTTCATTTCTTAAATATTGTATGTGATGTTGCATTCCTTAAATACCGTGCTTGGCATGCATGCATACGCTTAAAAGGTCCCTGAGCCACATCTTAGTTCCTGGGAAAACAGCACATATCCTTTCAGTCAAAGCAGACATTTCATTTTGCCTTCAATCGTTATACCACCTGCTCACTCTCAACCACAGCAGGTCTTTCAATAGCTCTGTCACACGGCTTCTGTAAGTTTTGTTTACATCTGAAAATATCCCTTCTGTGCAGCAGCACATCTGAAAACCGTACCAAAGACTGGGGTGTGCTTGTGGGCTGGTGTTATGTCCTTTTCTGCAACAGTGCCTTGTAAATTGATGTTTGGGGGCAATGGTAAACAGCGTGAATGGTTGGCCAGAGTCCCATGGCTGTTACAGCACTTTTGTGCTACCTGTCAGTTGTAGATGGCTCCTCATCTTTTCATATGCCCTAATTTTCCCACAACTAATGAGATAGTATGGAACTGCCACATCATAAACTGCAAGGAAAAGGATGCAAAGGGAGGAAAGTTCACCCATTAGGAAACTAAAAACCCAAGGACCAAAACCACATCACTGATTTCTTCCACCTACTGTCAGAAGAGGCTATATTTGTAAAGCATTTATGCTGTATTATGTTTGTGACGTACTGATGGTGTGGTATTCACTGTATGGCATAATCTGACACTGTGAAAACTCATATCCTTTGAAAGGCCACTAATGGAGAATGGGAATAGAGATAATTACAAAAGCTGGCAAAGCTAGACTATCAGATCACAATAGCAAATTTGGCCACCAAATTGATTAGCAGCATGAGATACTCTTCTGTACCAGAACAAATTCTATTTTCCCCCTCTCTTCCCTTTCCAATAAGCCAACAGAGCTCAGCTCCATTGTTGCAGCAGTCCACAGATTATTCTCTGTGCCTGACTCATCCTATTTGTATTTTTTTTTCCCTGGTAAACAGTCCAAAAATTGTGTGGTTATTCCTTCTGTGTGTGTTAACATATCTGAAGATAAATTCTCTCTTTCTTCCTGCATGTGCACAAACCTCTGCGCGGCATTACCACTAAGGATTTAAGTCCCAAACTGTGTGTGTATGGATGCAAAGCACATATCTTATGTTTATGTTATTTGCTGATTTTTCAGTCAAGTCTAAAACTCATGGCAGGTCACCTTCCTGAAGCACTGGAACTCACTGTTCAGAAGCTGGCTGAAGGGGTGCCTCCAGGCTCTTCAGGAGTGTTAGCCAAAGCCATGGGAAGAGAGGATGCATGAAAATGGAATAAGAATATGAAAAAGCAAGATAGGTGAGTAAAGTAGGTGATAAAAGGGATACTAGAGGTGAGGGAAATAGAAGAGACAATTAGCTCTAAGGAGCCTTGAAAAAAGTCTCAAAAGGAGAGTTTTAGGAAATGAAAAGATGTCAGACTTTTTATTTCTTCTATTTTCTGTGGATGAGCTCAGAAAAAAATGTAAGTATCTATACTGAATGGATGACATTATTCTGGAAATCACATTATCCAGCTGTTAGGATGTTGTTTCCTTGTTGCATTCATGTGTCTATGTGACTTATGATGCCATTTTAGAGAGCAGATACTGAAGTCCTGAAGGAGTTAGGGTTTCCCCTCACTGCCATCTTGCACTGCATCTCATCATCTACGCTGGTGTGAAACGTTGCCTGTGGGATTCAGCAGCAGGCAACTTCTACTTTGTGTTTGAGTAGATACCTGCACAAAGAAGCAGAAATGAATGTCCTCAACATCCTGCCCAAGGCCATCAGCATGCCCATGGTGCAGCCTTCACCCAATTTCCCTGCTTATGTGTCTGATCCTCAGGAACAAACCAACAGTCCCAGAGATATGTAATACACCAAGTTGCCATGTCCCAATGCAAGCAGATGGCCTGCTGGACTGGAGTGAGCTGTTGTGCAGATTCCCTCATGGGGAGTCAAAGTAAGTCTTTTCACTCAGAGTTGCTTTTAGTCATGAGTGATAAGGGTTGCAAACATACAAATGGGTGTTTATAATGCCACATAACGTGCAGCCTGCTGATCAGTATATCAACAGGTATTTGAGCTGTCCATATTTTCCTGCTAGATGCAAAAGGTTTGACAGCCATCCAGTATCCATCTTCTCCTCCTGGACGGTGTCACTCCACATCAACTGTCCTACGCATTGCTTTCAGCCTTCCCTTTATGCAATACTTCACATCTGTTTTATGTAAAATAAATCCTTAGACAGCTCTCTTAATCATGGTTGAATTAATTATCCCAGATTTTTCTCTTGGTTATTTGAGGCAAACTCAAATGTTCTCCCAGGTATAGCTGAGGGGAAAACTTTGTTGATGATGTATTTGAACCTCTTCCTTTGATATAAACACTGGCCTTGGAACAATTCTTCCCTGCTTTGTGAACTTATTTTTCCCCATTTGGAATTACTGAATAAAATGAACAACTTGGCGGCACATTAAAGCTTGTTTGAAACCACACACAAAAGATTTTGTGCAGCATAAATGCCAGACAAATGTATTCACATGTGATTGAACACAGTAGTCTAAGATTAGAAAAAAATTAGTAAGAAGGGGGGATGCTCTTATGAAAACCTTTATAACTTCAAATGAAAGTCAATGCAATGAGGTACAAAAATGAGACTAGTTTGCTGAATCGTATCACTCTACAACAAAATAAACAGCATGAAAAAGAATTTACTCATTTCACTGCCACTGTTATCCTGCATCTAGACATGAACATAAATTTTTAAAGCCTTGTAGTATTAAAGCTATATATTTGTGTCAGCAAATTGTAAATAATCCATTTTGTAAATATTAGGAGCTCTAAACCTTTGGGCCAGATTCTGTGATGAGATGCACACACAACTCTGAATTGAAGTTATGCACAAAAAAGCCCAGAAAGCGTAATTCGACTGAGCCAAATACTTTCCTTTTAGTAGCACAGAACATTGGAAAAATAAGTTGGGCTAAATTCTGATCTCAGATGCATTATCATAGCTGACATAATAACACAGGCAGCTAAGTTACTGTCATTTAAAAATATACTAACAAAAGGGAGCAGAATTACAGCTGTTTGTTGTAGGATGTTATAGAAAGATTATCTTGATGAGATGCTGGGTCTTCAAAGAAAATGTTAAAATCTATGTTAAAAAATTGAAATTTCTAACTATGTCAAAAGTTTCGTGCATTTGGACAGAACAAAACTGCAAAGCAGTAAGTCATCAAACAGTTCTTGTAAACTATTTTTTCCTGTCCACTCCATCAGACAGATGAATCTGTGAGATCATCTATATCTCAGTGAGATTAATAAATGAGATCAGAACTTTCATCCACCGTATACTGACAACTTTTTGTGTTTCAAAGCTGGCTCTCAACCTGTAATAACTATTTGCTGTTCAAGTGACCTATCTTTTATCATGAAATTTAAAACCTCATGTTTCTGCATGATTTTAGAACCATCCCATGCATTTGTAATTCTCTAGGTCTCTGTA
This sequence comes from Piaya cayana, assembly GCA_013389865.1. Classification (NCBI taxonomy): domain Eukaryota; kingdom Metazoa; phylum Chordata; class Aves; order Cuculiformes; family Coccyzidae; genus Piaya; species Piaya cayana. The sequence goes on along the minus strand of WAAB01012048.1, from coordinate 88,426 downwards.
AAGGTATCAGTTCTAGAAAAAGAAGTAAAGAGCTGAAGATTAAATTTATCAAACAAATCATCTTGCATACTTACCCTCTGCTCTACACTGTAACAGAGCCTTCTAGTTTCCCTTTTCTTCAGCAATAAAACAAACTATGCATTTATATCTCAGGATAGCCTTGAACTGAAAAATTTGCACAGTTGCACAGATTTTAAAGTAGAATTATTTAGAATTTTTTAATTTTCAAGGAGAAAGATTTCTTTCTTTATATTGTCTCATTTAATTTGCAAAATGAGCATGCAGATCTAGAACTGGATTTTGAAAACTGGTCAGAAGCTGTCTGATCTACAGCTCGGGAATGGGTTCATCTCCTTTTATCTCTGTGATTTATAGTGTTTTGTTGCAAGGACAATAAAGTGTTATTACAATTCAATGTGTGTTACCACTCTCCAAGGAAAGGGCAACCTATCAGGAAAAATGCACCAAGCCCAATGTAATTTGAAAATAACACAGCATAACTAATATTTCTTTAGAATGGGCTTATATGGAAGGGAACCAGAGGTTAATTGTGCGAAATAATATTACTGCACATTCAAATGCCATTTCTAAATGTTATAGTACATTAAAGTATACTGCAGTGAATGAATAGTCCTAACAGTGATAATGAGCATGACTGGACTTGAGGAGGTATCCCGCAGCTGCTTGCTGTCAAATATAAGTAATATTAAGGAAACAAGTGTATGATTGCTTTTGATCAGAGTTAATGAGACATTAACATTGAATAAAGTGACTTTAAACAATAATTTCCTTATTAAATTTTAGCAAAATTTTGCTAATTGCTTTTTCTGTACTAGCAGAGATGGAATGAAATCGAAGAGGAATTTGGCAAGTCTCTATAATGTGTGGGTAACTTCCCCATTTAAAGTATCACTAGTAGGGCTACCTTATGCTATGCCAATTTCTACCCAGCCTTGCTTGGTGCAACCTAAAGATCTTTCCACAGTTTGCATCACTGTCAATGGTGTTCGTAGATGTGGCATTCCCAGGAGCTCTGGACCAGTATTCAGGAAAAGTCAAGTCAGTGCAACTGTAGCTAAACAAATAATTCTTGCCAATAGCCCTGTTGAATTAGTGGGTTTCAACTGCTGAGGTGCTATGGGACACGGCATAAGAAGTTATGACTGTCTATCCTGAGAGCCTTGTATCTTTCGGTCTCACCTGGTTCATAGTGGCAGATGTCATCTTCAAAGGAAGTATCTCAGTGCTGTAGAAGGGTAAGTGGACTTCTGCAAGGAGTTTTCTGAGGTAATCAGAGGACTCAGATACCTTTTATATATTTCTTCTCAGAAAATGTGGGGCACGTGCTCTGCTTTTGAAACGCCTCCCCTGGAAAGGCTCTAGAAATATATTGGAAATCCATTTGCTCCATGGCCCCTCCATGGCCCCCATGGTCATTTGCTGCTGGGCACATCTGAGGGAAGGACAGAGGCAAAGGGTCTTTAATGGATTGTTTAGCATTTCAGGTTACGTAAGGTTGTGTTTATAAACCAGATTTGCAGAAACCCAGGTTAGAGGAGTGCCGGCAAAGGTGGTGATGTTCCAGGTAGCTGCACTGTTCAGGCTCTGTGAGAGAGATGCAACTCATTCTGCTGCTCGGTGCAGTTTGGAGCTATGTGCTCCTAAATGTGGGTGAAGATTCCAGAGACAGCGAATAGAAGCAGCACAGAACTATCCACTGCAGGAATACCACATTCTGCAGAAAGAAAGACTTCTCTGAAGGTACATCTACAAGTTGCCACTGAATGACAGCAGGAGAAACTTAAATTTCTCTGAGTTTCACTTGCATTTGTCCTAATGAAAGTTCTCTCAAGTAATGAGGAATAAAAATTTCCTGACTTTCATATATGTACCAATCTATTATTGCCTTAAGCAAAAAGATACAGCATAAATAACTGCATTACAATGCAATGCACACTCTAGAGTGTTGTAATCATAGACATAATAGTAACAGCAGGTCTATAATGTAAAGCTAAATAGAGATCTGTGATTCAGACCATGCAGAATGCAGTGTGGTTTGTACCTCTCAGTATCATAAATTTAACGTGGGAATTTTACTGTTACACTGCAACTTTATTCCCTGTGCAGTATTGCCATCAACTGCAATCATAAGCTCCTACATCAATTCAGTGCTAATAGGACTCCCTGGATATCCTCACCCAAGTGTCTCTGGCCAATTAGAGTTTTTAATTTAGTCAATCCAGCATAAATATTCTTTAATACCAATTAGCACTATGCATTCATCATTACAATAGTTTTACAATTGTGCCAGCTTTTGCAGGTCTTGGAATACATGCAGTACAGAACATCCCCCCTCCCCCGCCAAAAAAATCCAAAACCCCAAACAAAAAAACCCCACCAAAAACAAAACCCGAAACCATAAACTGAATTATCTTGTTGTTGAAATAGTGTCCTGATATTTTTACATGTAATGTGATATCAGAGAATGGATGAATGCTTCAGGGTAGATGTTCAATTAAAACTCTTGTTTTCATTCCTGAAAGACCACTGCCATACATTTTAGATGGTTCTGTTCTATTATATTATTAGGAGCAAAATATATTTTTAAGATTATTTAAAGAAGGTATCTCTTCCCTTTGAGCAAGTTGTTCTGGGAGAATTTGGGGGTATTTTTTTAGCTATATTTTTTCAGTAATGGTTATATCACTTGCCCCCAAACAAGATTGTAATTATAGTGTAAAGGAGAAAAAACAGATTTACAGTTTGATGACAGGGAAGGCAATAATCCTAACAAATAGAGGACAGAGCCTAATAAAAAACAGTTATGATTTTTTCCTTGTCCCTGACTATGTAATTTCCTTGTTCTATCTGTGGGAGGACACACATTGCCTGAGCTACTCCTGAGGCTCTCCAAAGTCATCTTTCACTCTTACAGTTCAGCAGCAAGCACTTACAGCTAACTTTCATTCTGTCTAACAGCTGCATATTACCTAAGAAACCTCAGCTGCTGGATTGTTCAGTGTGATTCTTGGAACATAAAAATGATTGTTTTTCATTGAAATGTTCTGGTCCAGTTTGACCCACTGAGACTGAGAAATGGTGAGTGCCTGAAATAAAGCATTTTCAGATGACAGGAGAAAAGGACTGGGAATTAGCAGACTGAAGGTATTCTTGCTCTGCCACTGGCTGCCTACACGACCTTGGCCAAACTGCTTTCTTTCTCACATTTCATTTTCCTTGTTATTTCTCCTTCAATTGCAAGCTTTCTATATTTGTTTGCATAGACAGTAGCAGAATGCAATTGCATCTAAGACAGAGAACATTTACAAAGCCAGGCAGGCTTTCTCTCATTAACTTTGGCAGTCTCATGTTGTCATGGATTTTGTTGAGGGCCTTAGGGATAAGGATTTGGAATATCAACTGCTGAAACAATACATTTTGGGTTTAGGAGAAAGTAAATTTCTGGGTTTTAAACCCACTCCCTCCTTCCTGCCAAGCAGCAGGCTCAGTGAGATGTATGTAAGTCAGAGACGCTCATAGCCCCTGTGCAGGCAGCTGGGAAGGGCTACTAGCAGCAGCTACTGCATTCTCCTGTCTGGACTCATTTCACCATGACTGAGAGGGGAGTTCCTTCACCTGGTTTCAGCAAAACACTGCTTACTTGGTTCAGACATAATTCAAACATTAAATTGGTAGAAGAATTACAAGGGAGGTGAAAAACAGCAAGGACATGAAGACACACTCACACCTAGATTACACTGGGATTTGTATCCAGATGAAAGGTTTTTAGCTCGCTGTATTCATTACCACCTTTTGAGGACTCAGGTAATTTTCCTCCATCACTGCATTGATTGAGATGGGGAATTTTTCTGACTTTCCCAGGAACTTGTCTGGGTCACTAGAAAGGGTAAGTTCAGACTTGACATAAAACCATTTCAGACACTTATCTGATGAGGAATCTGATACCTTGCTTGATAAAGTCAAATCAGACAAGAGCCCAGTGGAAAGCAGAGTTCCTACTATATCACTAGAAGGAAACAATCTCCTTTTCCTAGGCCTTTAGTCCTTGAACAATTAGACAGCTCCACTATCAGGCTCGGGAGTAGCTGTGGAAAGGACCAAGAGGGGCAGACCTCCATAGGGCAGGGAGATGGTGGCAAATGGGGTGGCGGGGAAGGAAGTAACAGCCTTCAGCAGGTGACAACAATTAGGGAAGAGTCTGTGACCTATCCTGCACAAGTTATTAACAGTTATTCCCAGATGATTTTTATTAATAATATTGTGGCCTAATTATGCCACCTCACTTGAATTTTGTTTTACTTTCTATGCTTCTGGGACAAGAAGTGAAATAAATTCAGGGGAAATGAGAAGACGGGCTGGGAGACAAAAAATCCTGACATTTTTAAAGATAGATTAACCAATATACTAGCAACTTTACTCATGGGAAAGCAGTCAAAATAGTGAAAACAAAGAGACAGAGACTGGAAAAAGAGGAGAAATAGAGTGAAAAGAAGAGCAGAGCAATATGTAAGAAATGAAGGACATAGAGTAGCTTCTCAGCTTGTAAGGGAAAAATATTATTGTCAAATACCATGCATAACATGTATGAACAATGAATACTTGCTAAATCCTGTACAGAAGCATGAAGGATATAGAAATGTCTGCCAATATATCCTTTCCTATAAAGATCCAGCCAGCCAGGGCAAAATTATACAGGCAGCCTCACAAAAGCCTGCTGGTTGTCTCCCCTCCTGTCTGCTGGTGTTACTAGAAGACCTGGAAAAAAATGGCTTTTTTGTTCTCAGCAAGGCAGTACATAGAATTTAATTTATTACGCGAACTTTTGTTCCAAATAGTCCCACTCCAACCTCATGTCACAGTCCACTCGTAAGTGCACGCATGATGGTTTGTTTCATTTATGATTTCAGAGTGCAAAATAATTCAAAGAGAGTCAAGGGAGTCAAATTTAGATCTAAACTGGCACTTTATTAATTATGCCCATAAAGCAACTTATGATAGAAAATGACTTACAATAGAAAGAGAGAGAGAACAAGGAAAGAGATGGGAAGAAGAGGGAAAGAAAAGGGGTTCATAGCTACCACCACAGGTCCACAGATGTCCAGCGTCTCTAAGAGTCCCGGTCCAGAAGGGTTTCCGTTGTTTCGGTCTTTGCTGGAGGTGATCCCATGGTGGAGGGGGTCTTCTGTGTTGGTCTTCTGTTGCCCCTCTAAATTCAGCTACCCCGGAGCTGTCTTTTATGCTAGTCAATGCACCTGTAACCTGCCTTTCCCTGTGGAGATGTGCCAATCTTCACGTAGCAGGCCACACAAGCCAAGAGAGGAGTGTTTGAAGGTCTCCTCCCCTTGCGCATGCGCTCCTTCTGGTGGTGGTGGTCAGCCTGGGGTCTCCTGATGAAGGCAAGTAGTCATCGTCACCTTGCACGCATGCTCTGTTGGCTGTGGGCCTGTAGTCATTAATCTTCCTGTCTTTTCCTTCTTGCTTCATGGATCTTTCACAATGGTAGGGAGCAAGGAGGCTCGAAGACAGGTACAAAACATTTTTGAGATAAGGAAACAGGTACAGGTAGTTAGGTACAAAGCATTTGTTCCGTACCAGTTCTGGCTGTTTTCTGAGACCTGCATTTCTGATTTATACAGTCAAGTTCTGAGGCTAAAAATGAGGAAAAATGTTGAGACAGAAATCGATCCTTTAACCAACTCTTACACCTCAATGCGCTCATCAAGGCTGAGAAAGTTAAAAAATATTGGAGTGTGGTGTCCTCATTTTTTTCATTTTTTGTTTTCAGCTTGCTTTTAACAAGCCTAATGTTACTATGGTTACAACTGTAGTGGACAAAGGACACAAGGAAGCTAAAATTTGCAGGGCTTTACTGGAAAAACAATGGGGAAAAATAAATAACCTTCCTGGCTTTTTTTAAAAAAACGTTAGGACAAACAAAGGCTATGTGGCTGTGTATTTGATAGTCTAGATTTGAAGCATTAAAGGCAATTTGTGACATAACTCACTCAGATGGTTTTGGGGGTTTTTTTGGTCCCAAATGCACAGCTTAACTCAAATAGTCAGAAAGTGGATTTACAGAAGCCATTGCAGCTTTAATAGTTGAAGACACATTAATAATCCAGAAAAGGCAGTAGACAAAAAGATTGGAAATTTTAGAAAATGCTAATCTTTTTTCTTACTGAAACACACCTGCCTGTGGCATCATTCCTGGTGGGGGAACCAAACCACAACAAAACCCAAAAAAACCAAAAGAAAAAGCAATCTGAATTAAGATTTAACTGCAGGGTCAAAATTAATTTTGTTTTATCACATCTGTACAGAGAAAATGTGTATGAATAACTAGTACTTCCTGCAAAAGTTGTCATCAGAGCCTTGTCTGATATGTTTGTAATTGCTTATGCAAAGACTGGGGAATGTGATGGGGAATGAAATGCACTAGCAGTGGTAAACTGTGTTAAAATCCAATATAAAACAAACTATTGCTAGTCAAAGAGTTGGAGAAGACCAGCCTAACACACTTCAATTGAGGCTTGTGCAAGTATAGCTCCTCTGTGAATATAAAAGAGGCATTTTGCTCAGCTGTAGTATGTAGTTACAAACTATTTACTTTTGGGGGACATCACATCCTGTTTTGGTTTTATGAGAGTATTAATCATGTTTTTGACATTGGATAAGTAGTAAATACCAACTATATTAAGGACATAACAATACATCCTGGACACCTGTCACTGCAGTAGACGAGCACCTTGGTGCTTGGATAACGGAGATAGAGAGTTTACAGATTCAGCTGTCACTTTGTTGTATCAGCTTACCTTCTAAACCTGTTTGGAAGAGAAAAGGAATAAACTGCTGTTTGACATGCATGTAAGAAAATCTGTTTTGCTGCTTATGTGCATGTAAGATTGAAGGATTCCTTTTGGGTTTATTATTAGCATAATCAGAAATATTGCACTCCATCATTTTGTGTGTTGTTGTTATAGGAACAAAACAGATAGCAAGGTAAACCCTTTGTGCACTTAAATAGGGGCAAATCCAAAATAATCATGTTCATAACAGCTTTACTCTGGTTTTTACTTTGGGGTAAATGAAATCAGAAAACATTTCGAACTTTCATGTATTATGGACAGTGGTGGGTACCAAGTGTAGAAAATGTGTAGAAAATGCAATGTTACCACTTGAACTCAGTTTTACCTTTCACAGCATTATTGGGCTCAAAAACAGCAAAGTGAATTTTATATAACCAGTATCTTTTAAGTTCTTGGATTTCCAGATTTCATGCTTCATTTAATGTGATTTCTTATGAGATCCCAAATCCACCACCTTTTAAATTGACAATATTATAGCTGAAGCAAAAGTTTAATAGAAGTCCTGAGGCTGGATTATCATTTTTTCTGGCAAACCAGTAAAATTATATTAACAAATTTTACCAAGGATTCTGCTGTATACTTAGGGAGCAGGCAGTGTGAGAAACAGTCAGAAGCTCCAGAGTAGTGGTTCATCATCGACTGGGAGGTTCTAAATGTACCAGTTTGTTTAAATAGCAAATGATCTTAAATATGAAAGGAGGCTTCTTCCAAGAATTGTTATATTGAGCATCACAAAATTGCTGTGTTTTTTGTTATTTTTTTCTCCCGGAGAGCTAACCTCCATCTGTTTCTGAAAGAGCTTAGCATTCATGAAGTAACAAATTATATTTCACAGCATAGCTCTTTATCACTCACCAGTTAATGGGGATAGGAAAAGATTCTTCCGATTGCAGTGCAGGCTTGCGGGAAACAAAAGGAGCTGCCTGAGATGATGTGAAGGCATAGTTATTTGGTTACAACGTAACCTCTTGCAATCCGAGAGCAACAAAAGGACACATAGCATTTAGGTCACTACAGAAAAGGCTGGCATTAAACTGGTCATGTTTCAGCAGAGTTGTGAAGTCTGAAATGCTATTAGGCAAGCAACAGACTGGAAGGAATATAAAGAGAGGAAACTCTGAAAAATGCAAGAGACCAATAGCAAAGAACAACATATTTTAGAGAATACAGTTTTTAGTTCCTTCCACTTGAAACTTAAGGGTACGTGGAAGCAGCAGTCATATGGTGCATTATCAACGAAGATATTTCAGGAACTTGAGATGCTTCTCTCTGTTGTAACTAATTTAACTTTTTATTAACCTCCCAACTATTGTTTCTGCCTCTTGTTGGTTGCTGTTGCAATGTTGATAGTCGGTTAGCGGATATTTGTGGCCTGCGGTGGGCAATGGGGCACCTTCCCTGTTAGCTCATTGCCTCTGAGCAAACCACTGCTTAGCAAAACTGTTCTCTGTCTTGCTAGTGGTTGTTGGCTAATGCATTCATGATGCTTTTCAACTCTAGATGATTAGTAGTGTAAGAATTCAGCCTCAACCCAGAGATGCATTTCCACATGATGTCTGTGCAGGTTGGACTGAATTAATAAAATTTTGTTGTATATCTGCTGACCAGAGCTACCTAAAAATTACAAATATCTCTATGTTGTTGTCTTTCCAGTCTTACCTTTCCATGTCCTTCCATACATGCATTTCTATGTACTCTCTAAGTGTCTGATGCTGATTTCATATGGTTCCTTGCCTCAGTGAAAACATCTGAAGGAAGGTCAACCAGGGTATAAATACTCAATACATCTTTCTTTTTCAGCCCTTTCATGGATGATGATATGTGTTGGTTGGTCTAAATCTTGAATAGAATTATTTGTTTCTGGATAGGTTAATTTGTTTTAAAATATATTTTAATGCAAAGAAATAGATATTTCCTTTAATTTCTTTGCCAATGGCTGACCATGGCAACAGAAATATTTTCTTCCTCCTACCCCCAGAATCAAGATTTAGGCTGAAAAGACGTGAAAGGGCTGAGTGGTTAAAAGCATCTGAAACCCTGAAACTGATAACAGATAATTTTCAGTGTAGCTGTCACTGCTGATAATATGTTAATCAGTCCCACACCTCCCCATAATGTACATAAATGAATACCACATATAGCAGATAATCACAAATGTTGTAACCATGATGGTTTTATTAGTGCTAATGATACTATTTCATATACTTACAAAGCATATGGCAAGCAAGTTAATACTTTTCAATTGCCTGAATCTCTTTCATTTGACAATGCTATACTTGCCCTGAATTTCAAGGATTTATTGCAGTTTTTGTCTCCCACCTTCAGGGCAACCACTTAGAAGTACCCCAGAGGGGCTCAGTATTTAGCAGCAGATCAACATTTCTAAAGGCAACTCCTCCAAGATAACTCACTTTGCAGAAGCCAATGTATAACACATATATAGCACTGCATAAGAACAACTGTAGTACTATTCAGCTGAAACTGGGAGAAAGGATTCATTTAAAGACGCACAATACATTTCTTCAGTTGACTTGGCATAACCTGATGCGATTTTCCTTTCAATTTGCTGCAGTCCCTCTTGTAAGTCAAATGGAGCAGTAACACATGTACCTGCAGCAGCTCTAACAGTAATCTTGCTTGGATATTGCTGTTTTGTTGAGGATGTTGAGGGGTTTTGTCTAGTTGTCACGCTTATTTTTTTTTCCCCTATGTACAACTTTTGCTCTGACTTCAGGATAGTGACATAATATAATTTATTTCACTTTTAATAAGGTATATTTTGTTGTAATGATATGTTGCCCTTGTGGTTTGACTGATGTGTGTGTAATAAAATAGCAGTAATGTTTTTACATTCTTAGTAAACTGAGGGCAAATCAGAAAAGAAGATAGGATTCTGGAAGTTATAAAAATTTGTTATTGCATACAATCTTTTAACTGTTAGCATTCTTGATGCCCCTAGACCCTCTATCTATGCTAGCCACACTCAGTTTGAAGGTACAGTGGAAAGCCTCATCTTTCAGATGAAAATACCATCAGTCTGTTCCATTGTAAAAGCTATCTGGGAGACAAAATCCTTTGCAAAAATCAGTTCACTAGGGTTACAAAAGTGTCACTCAGCTTTTAAATATCACATTGTCAAATTCCCATAAACGAGGGGAGGGGAGTAGGGGGAAGTTTGTTCTTCAACGTAGCAAAAGCCAGTTCCTGCTCTAGGAATTTATAGTCCACTAGGAGGAGGCAGCTGCTGTGGAGATGCGAGATGGTCACAGTCAGCAACCAATACTCGAGAGCTGTTGCTGGAAATCCTTGACTAGAAATCTTGCGAGTTTTACCAGTTCAGCGAGGATCTCAAACCTGCTCCTCGAAAAAAACAAACAAACAAACAAAACCCAAAAAAACCCCCGTTAAATCATTTATACCCACAGACTGAAATAAAACCAGAAGAGAAAATAAAACCTCACATACTGTCCTGGCATGTTCAGTATGATTACAGCAATAAGCATGCAACCTGTGCTGAGCAATTCTACTGTTCTTTTGAGTACTTGCAGAAATGGTTGAGAGCATCCTTCTCCTCAGAGATCTTCCTCTTAAGTGTTTGGCAAAAAAGAGTTTGTGTTGGTGCTAATGGTATGTGATTTTTCATACCTTTTAACTCTCTCACAGTGAGAACATGGACAACCTCTAGAGACAGCATTAAGAGTTCCTGAAATATGGGTGATAAGATGCTGAAATCTGCAGATGTAAATGGTTTTGAATAAGGGAAGCTGAAAACAAAGCCAGTATCAGCTGAGTTTTTGGGAGTTTTGCAATTTTCATCCCTTGTGAGAGAGAAGAAAGAAGAAAGTTTATTTTATGCAAAATCAGAAAGAAAGCTTTAGGCTTTTTTTTTTTTAAAGGAAAAGCTTATTATTTTTGTATACTTAAAAGCTAAAAATAATAGCTTGAGAGAAGCCTTTTTTCCTCTCCAAAACAACAAAAACCTGAAAAAACAACTAAACTTAAAACCTCTCTGTATCTAAAACTGAACTGTTTGAATAGAGTAATAAGACTAAAAGGAAAGTAGTTTTGCATTGAACAGACAAAATAGAATCCTTTTACAATTCAACATATCTGAGAACAACTGCAAGAAACAAAAAATATAGGCAGGGAAAGAGAATGAGAGAGAAGTATGAGCACACATGCACATGTATGTGTGCATGCATGTGCACACGCTTGCAGAATGAATTAAGGATACATAAAAATACAATATAAAGTGGACCCTACGGTTGCAGTCTTGAAAGATAAGGCAGCTGGACAGGAGTTATTGGATGTTATGGGAAAATGTTTCCTCTGGAAACCTTTCAGGTGCCCCTGCTGTATGCCCTTCCCTCCACAAATACCATATTTTCCATTTGACCAGGAGGGAACTTCTTTGCTTCTTTTCTTGGAAACCACAGAAATGTACTTAGTGATATGCTATTTTAAGGCTTAGAGCTTAAAGAAAAATTACAACTACCTCATTATGTAGCATTAGCCCTAATACTATTACTACTGTGTTTCTGCTAAAAAGATGCTTTTTGTCAAATGTGATGCAAAAATAAGTGTGCTTTTTACAAATCATATAGAAGGTGGAAACACTTCCATAGATTTCCTGCTAGAACTGTAGAGTTAAACAAGAACCACTACGACCAAACTGAAGGATAAAGAGCACAAAGATATTCAAGTTTTGCTACATTGTGCTGACATGTGAGAAAGTCTAACTGAAGTAAACTGGCAGTACTGGGATTAACATCAATTAACATACCCTGAATTATGTCAATCGCCATCCTGATTGATGAGCACCATCAGCAAGCTCATGTTTAGAGCTAAGTTGGTGTGAATCATCAGTGCACTGAAGTGCATGGTTGCCACTCACATGAGGCTCCATTAGAAGGAGAAATGGGCTGACAGAAGCCTCCTGAAGTTCAAAAGCAAAAGCAAAGTGTTGCCTACAAGGTGGGACAATTCTATGCTGTAGTATAGGCTAGGGACTGGCAGAGAGGCCACTCTACAGAAAAAGATTGAGGCCTTGTAGAACAACAGATTGTACAGAAGTCAGCAATGCACACTTGCAACAATGGAAGTGAACATCCCGTAGGGCTGCTTTAACACAAGCATAACCAGTGGGCTGGAGAATGTCATTATTCTCCTCTACGTGGTACCGGAGAGGCTAGACATGAATTACCATTCTCAGTCCAAGGTCATCCAGTCCAAGGGAGACATGGGCAAGCTGGACTGAGTTCAATGAAGGGCCACCAAAGCAGCTGGCAGCTGGAGGACATGACATGTGAGGAAAGGGATTTGGGTTTGCTTTGCTTGCAGAAACAAAGTCAAGGGGAGAGCTAAATACATTCCACTGCCTAAGGAGGAGTTACAGAGAAAGGAAACCAAACTCTTCTCAGGGACATAAAGTGGGATATGATAACAAGTTACACACAGGGAAATTGGACTGATATAAAAATAGTTTTTCTCTACAGCAAAAGTGTTTAAGTCCTGGAGCCAAGAAAGTTTGTGAAAACTCCACCACTGGGGATTTTTAAAGCTTGACAGGTAAAGGCCCTGATCAACCCTGATCTGACTTTGAAATCACTTCTGCTTTGTAGTAGGAATTTGGACTAGTTGACCCCCAAAAGTCCCTTCTGATATAACCCTTCTATGATACCACACTTCTTTGAAATGATTTATTCACATAGGAAATATAACTGTCCAGGATGAAAGAAAAGAAAAAGTTTACAAAATCCTATAAAACTGAGCAGAACTAATTAGAATTAGGAAACTGTTTCTGTATCACTGCCCTAAGCTCCAGATTAATATCCATATAGTTAATTTTCCTAATGCAAACACTCCAAAGACTAGTAGATAGTGATCTAGATCCAGAAAGGAAGTTTAATGCAACAGTATGGAATGGGGGTCAATCTGGGCACCAGAAGGCAGAAGACATCTGTTTTCTGTCCCGTCAATCTCTAGAGACTGGTTAAATGCTGTGTCAGACTGCAGGTTTGCATCTTGACAGTTTGGCTTGGGGTAAGGAAAATTTGAGCCCTAATTCCATTTTACTCTTTGAAATACAGTGAGGAGCTGCCTGTGGGGTCTCAGTGGAATAAGCACGTGGATCTGAGAAGAGAACAGCCTCTGCCTGAAGACAGAAGAGACTTTTGCAAGCAGAGCTGTACCTTAGGTCCTCGCTCCCACCAAAAGGTTTGAAGAGTGTCTCATGTCTTAGGGCATGCCTCGATTGTCAGTCTACAGCTTTGTGAAGGAAGAAGGAAGAGAAAGAAGGAAAAGGGAGGCATTCCCAACTCTCCTATGAGAGCATTTCAACTGCTGAGAAAACATCATTTAAATTGTTTTTGAAGGGGAGAGAAAGAGAGGAAGTTTGGCTTGGTCACATCTCAGAGGCTTAGTTTTGCAATTAGACAAATGCACTTTTAATAAAAGCTAGTTCTGACATCCTTACCAGTTTTTGACTGGATAATTCCTTGTTCAAATAGATCTATACAAGCCAGAGACCATGTGGTTTATTTTTAAGAAGCATGTCCACAGAAACAAGCACCCTCAAGCTCAAGTACACAGGGAACAATTGTAGGTCCAAAAGCCCCATTCTTGCATGATTCCATGGCACCATTACCTTCTATATTTACATGAGGGGCAAGAGGAGGAAGTCATTAATTTTGCAGGTACAGTCAAAATTTTCCTTCAGAGGTGCTTCTTCAAGTGTATTCCCCAGTGCAGGGCACAAGGGAAACTGCAGCATTGATTGAACACGTGAGTAGTGTCTGTACTTCTAATATTCCTTAGTAAATATATGAATGAGTGTTCTTGCTGATAGAACACTGACAATGCTAAGGAGTAGGTCAGTGTTATGTGGTTGTCCTCAGTTCTGGCAGTGGCAGCAGAAACCAGAGCCATCTCCTTCTAATTTAGCTGTGGATAACTAGCTCCAGTATGTTTTAGGGTTTTTGTGTTGACTAAATTATAGCCTGAATCCACTTTATCTACTAGACAGCATATTTACTTATGTAGCAAAAAGAACAGAGAAATATTGTTTCTGTTACCAGACACTTCATCTACTAACAACCTATGACTTAAACAATAATTTCAAGTTTGTGATGACAAATATATGCTTGTTCTGACTACACAAATAATGTTCTGTAAAGTTATTTCACCTTTGCAATGGATTTCTGCAACATTAACAACTGGTTTGCATTTTTGTTAGAAATACAGAAGAATTTACGGATTACAAAAACTCAGAATCCATACTGAGAAGAATGAACTTACCTGCAGCAGGTGTTTTTTCCAAAAGATGATCCAGAACGGTTGCTTAAGAGATGGGAGTGAAATCCATACAGCCTTAAATTTGCATTTTCATGAAAGTATGTCCTTACTTCCAGACTTCTATCAAATCTACTTATGTTCTTCAGAACATGATGTACCACATCTTTTCCTTTGCAGAGGTGAAGCCCTGAGACTATCAAATGAGACAGAATGTGAGTTAAGATAAGCAAGGATATATTTTAAAATCCTGCATCACCAATGGCCTCCAAGCTCTAGCTTGTCCCAATTACTCTGACAGCTTCAATCAACCTGGAAGTTCATTATTTCTTTTCAATTTATAAAAGCTGCATTCACATTATGAAGCAGAAGATAATCCTTGTTGGTTAAGATAAGTCCATAGGCAGCGCTCACTGTAGTTCTAATTCTAATTAGAATCTGCATGTTCATTATGGAAAAATGTAAGTTGTATGATTTAATCTTTCATATTGCTAACACTGATCATATTATTTCTGTATTATAAGTTTGGCTTTCACATATATAGCAATGTAAAAAGGATTATTAACTTAAATCCTGTATTATAAACACTGATACATACAGTGAAGCAATTACATTACAACAGTTAAATATATAGGGGCATAGAGCTCTTTCCACCACAGTCTATAGTAATTTAGCCATTAACTTAAATGAAAGCAAAATTAGGTCTGTATTCTAAAAAGAGGTAAAATCCATTTTTATAGCTACAGCTAATGACAATGTCAAAGTAAAAATAATGAGTTGAATCATTCATTGTGTACAACCGCCACTGCTATCTAAAAAAAACACACCCAGACCAAAAATCCTTAGTGCTAATGGCTTTTATATCATCAGTGAGAACATTTATAATATCTGGAGAAGGTAATAATTGCTTCAGCTTGGATCTAAACTTCAGTTTAGATTTAAGTCCAAATAGTAATTAGCAGGGGCTCACCTTCATCAGATCTCAGAGACAGCAAAACTCTGCAAGCTCCTGGGACTTGTGCCTACTAGCTCCTCACGTGTGAGGAGCTTGATATAGTCGATGGGCTCTGAAAGTACCAGTTGTCAGCAGTGATAGCCAGAGCTGCCTGTCTACACAACATAGAATACTTACTAGTTCTCCTTAAAAAGGTATTACATTGCTTACTTTCCATTTGTATATGTAAGGTTGAAAGCTTTCACCTTGGAAATTAGGAATCAGAGTTCAATTCCCTCCTCTGATGTGACCTCGATAAAATAATTATTGGTTTAGCACATAAACTAGCTTATAAACTAATCTGGAGTAGAAGGTACCTTTCCCCTTGCTGTTGAAGCAATACCATCACATAAAAAGAAATGAGAATGTGGAAAGTGAGTACAAAAGAACCTACCTGTACATGCAGAAGTACCTATGTGGTCACCTAGAAGTGATGTGAAAAAAACTAAGAGTTTTCTTGCATGTTATCTAACAGCTCTCACAAGTGTGTGAAACACTTGAGATGAAGTGGCTTCACCAACAAGTGCTAAGGCTTTCCAGCTCTGTTTTTCCTCAGCTAAACCTTGCAATAAATTTGAATTGAGCAGGATTCTTTGAGATGAAAAATTAGAGTTCGATTTTCACAGGCTATGACGGAGGTAATGAAGCTGCAGTATGTAGCCCAAGGGGGATTAAAAGAGATTTTCGTTCCTTGGGACGGCTAGTGAGGGAATCTGGGGCCCAGGTGATCTTTTCTTCCCCTCTTTCAGTTACAGACAGTGACATTGTAATGATCAGATTGGTCCAGTCTGTTAATACGTAGCTTCATGGCTGCTGTCACTGTAATAGCTTTGGGTTTTTTTGACAATAGGATGGTTTACATGTCACCAGGTTTACAAGTGGCAGATGGGATCCACCTTTCTCAAAGTGGGAGAAGGGTCTTTGGTCAGGAGTGCAGAGCTCATTGACAGGGCTTAAACTAGATGTGAAGGGGGAGAGATACAATATGAGGCTTGCCTATGACAAACTGCAGAAGGACACACAATGGTTGGAGGGATGGGGTGCTGGTATGGGCCCTCCACTTGCTGCCCTGGGGCATGCTGGGGTTGCTGTGGCACAGGTGAATTCCTGTGGAGATGGGCTGGGGGCTCCTGAGGTAGTGGGTCCCAGGAAGGAAATTACAGGCGAACACCTTAAGGGAAATAAAGGTGTGTTCCACTAAAAAGGTGATGTGGGCCAACAGCCCATCTGAAGTGCCTCTATACAAATGCATGAATCTTGGGCAACAAAAAGGAGGAGCTGGAAGCTACCATACTGCTAGAGAGTTATGATCTGGTTGCCATCACTGAAACTTGGTGGGATGAATCCCATGACTGGAGTGTGGCTATCTATGTCTAACGGCTATTCTGAAGGGACAGACTGGGAAGGACCGTTTGGAGATGTTACCCTCTCTATCAGGAAATAGAGTGTGAAGAGTTGTCTTTGAAGAGTAGCCATGAACAGGTTGAAAGATTGTGGGTCAGAATAAAAGACTGAGGGAGTAAAAGGAACCTTTGTGTTCAGTGTGTAACTACAGGCCACCTGATCAAGGAGAGCTCACTGATGAAGCCTCCTTCCTCCAGCTGCAGGAGGCTTCACGCTCACAAGCTCTCATTATATTGGGGGACTTCAACCACACTGACATATGCTGGTATAGTAGCCTGGCAAGCTTTAGACAATCCAGGATAGTCTTAGAGTGCATAGAAGATGATTTCTTAGCCCAGGTAATAGACAACCCTACCTGAGGGGATGCAATACTTGACCTGGTGGTCACCAATGCAAGTGAGATCATTAGTGATGTCAAGATTGGAGGCATCCTGGGCTACAGTGATCATGCACTGGTGGAGTTCAAGGTCCTGAGGGATATCGGACAGGCGAGGAGTATAGGCAGGATCCTAAATTTCAGGAAAGTAGTCTTCCAGCTCTTCAAGGAGTTAGTCAATAGGACCCCCTAGGATATAGTCCTCAGGGACAAGGGGTTGGAACAGAGTTGGCAAATATTTAAGGATGCTTTCCATAAAGTGCAAGAGTACTCAGTCCCCAGATGCAGGAAATCAGGCAGGGAAGGGAAGAGACCAGTGTGTATGAGTTGAGACCTGCTGGTGAAACTGAAGACCAAGAGGGAACAGCACAGGCAGTGTGAGCAGGGGCAGAGAACCTGGGAAGAATATAGGAACGCTGCCCGGTTGTGTAGGGATGAGGTCAGGAAGGCCATGGCACAGCTGGAGCTGAACTTGGGAAAGGAAGCAAAGACTAACAGGAAGGGCTTCCACAGGTATGTCAATCAGAAAAGGAAGGTTAAAGAAAGCATACCCCTACTGATAGATGAAAATGGTGACCTTGCATCAACAGACTGTCTTTGAAACCAACCATTAGAAAGAGGTTTTTTTAATGTTTGTAAATATCTTTTTTTTATTCCCTTCTTATGGACACTGCTGAAAAAATGAGTAGGTGATGGTCTATTCAAAGCAGGTCTTATCAGGTCTAATAGGCTATATAAAGAAGTCAAATAGCCCTCTTCTTCAAAAATACATAGCACATTGATAAGAAATTATTATTTTATTGATAGACCTGACTTTCTATTATCTATGAGAAAAAAACTTGTTCTTGAAGCTAATCAACACCTAAATATTCCAAAATGTTACAGAGAACTATTGGCAGTCAGCTATCTAAAGCATCCCCCAATCAACTGATATAGCAGAAACAATATCATTATCATAAATTATTGTCAAAGAATATGTCTCTCAATTTGAAAAAAACATGCCCGTTATTTTATAACTGTCCATCATTTGCCTTAGGCTTTTTTAACCTCACAAATGGAGACCATTCCCTTATGATAAAGTTCTAGACAATTGACATTATCTCTTAATTATTTTTTAACATATTCATTTCAGAATTTGTTCAAGTAAGTAGTTATTGTTTGATTTCCATGATGGATGAGCTCATTTCATGAGTATTAGATTAGTAGAGAGTATACAATTTGTATTAACATACATATGTCATTAAAGAATACATTGTTTTCCAGCTGTCTTCAAACAAAAGCCAGCCAATGAGATACAAATTTTCTTTCACAGCATCTACTCATGTGAATAGTTCCAGTTAATATTCATGTGAGTAAGGATTACATAATACAATCTACAGCTCTTGCACCTATTCTGCTATGTTTTGCCTGATTTTTCTCTTATGTTCACTTCCTGAGAAAACACACACAATATATTCTTGAGATTTCTTCTATAGTAAGATTAATTTTGATGCTAAATGCAGCCAGAAGCAAACCAAAAAAGCAACACTTCTTGCCTAAGGAGAATGAGCATTTATGTGCTGTAAGGGACAAAGCTCTACTCCTAGGAAATGTGAGCAGGCCGCCTAAAGATGGGTCTTTCATTCTTGAAATCCCTTCATGTCAATTAATTCCTATAACAAACAAAAGGCCTGAACATTTACAGGGTGACAAAAGGACAGCACAGACTTCTAGGATTTCACTTATTAGTAATTAGTAATTCCTATACTTTTCATTGTCCTAGCAGCCAGGAAGCCCCTGCACCCAGAGTCTGGATGTTCCTGCTTTGGCCAGACCATTGCTCCTCTCTGCCTCCCTAAGGATTTATCATTTTTGCCTTAAGGCTCATTTAGATTTACAGCTCTGGAAGACATGTGGGCTTCAGCTGGACACAAATATATCTCTATCTCAAATTGCTGGGGCTCAAGCATTCCTCAAATTCAAAGCTACAAGGCAAAAGTGATGAAGAAGGTAGTACTTTCCTGGTGCCCTCAGATCTAGACTTTCACTGCATCACTCTGAAAGAAACTCAGGGCACAAAGGGACTCTGCAAAAATATGATGGGCAGCAAAGTTCATCTCAAAATGGCAGCAGTACACTCTTATGGTCTTCCTCAACAACAGAAGATGCAGAGAACTGACTTCCACGGCATAGGTATAGCTTTAGTTACCAAAACAAGATTTAGTACCTAATTCCAAAACTATGACTGTGAGCTAGGCACTTAACAGTCACTTAATCCTGGTGGCTCCTTTTTGACCCAAAATGCTGGGAAGCTGGTGTCCAAAGAAAAGCAATGCCTCAACCACTGAAGGGAACCCTAACTTTCAGGATCTCAGGTCAAGCTTACTTTGACATTATAACTTCCATGAAAGTCACTTTTCTTTCTCTACTATTCCACCACTTCCACAGGAAGAGGTAAAAATAGGTATGAGTAATCTCACGGTAGGGGGAAGGTTTCCTGCTTCTCAGATAAATGTGAAGTACATGCCAGTACCCACACCTCATGTTCTCCCCATGTTCCACAGTAAAATGTGCCCAGGGTTTACTACTAACTGTTCTAGGCATTTCTTGTTCCACTTGTGGAACACTCACCTTCCTGATCTGAAACACCAAACTCTTTTTGGAAGAGATGGTGTGAAATAGTGCTGAATTCTGGGGTTTGATTACCACGCAGGTGGTCATACAACCCAGGGTTACACATTTTGGCAACAAGCTTTTGCTTTTGAAAAGGGCAAAGTCCTATATGGGTGAATATTTGTAAGGATAGACATAAAGCTGTTGCAATTTCTAGGTTATGTTTTTTAATGACTGTATCTCCAATAAGTTTCCAGATGCTTTGATAATGGTTGATTTTAGTGGAAGCTTTCAGCAGCTTTCAGGATAGGACTACATTAAAAAGTCAGCTAATGTATATGCAGCTAGTGGTAAATAATCAAGTATCTCTCTAATTAAAACACATCTAGGAAAGTCTAAACTAATTTAATGTCTAAATGACTGATGATAAAGGGATAAGGGAAACCCAGAAATATTAACCTTTTAAAAAATTGTTTGGCATAAGAATTATAAAGTGAATGGAAATAAGCATCGAGGCATCCAGCATGAAAAACCAAATGAAAAAAAAACATTGAGACAAAGTTATGGAAAGATATAAAAGTCCGTGTTCACTGCAAGTGAAAAGATGTGACAGAAACGTGCTCAGCTTCCCCAACCTGCTATTAACATCTGAGAAAAACACTGCCGAAATGTTACAAACTAATTAACTTGGGCATACAAGGAAACCAATAGGAATAAATTATTATGCAAATGCAAGGGTTTTGCTACATAAAGCAACTGCCAGGAGTCGGTGTGGTGGTAAGCAAGGAGTAGGGTGGATGCAAGGCTGCCCAGGAGGCAATGCTTGCACCGAGGGACCCCGTGCTGTAGCATCGCAGTCAGGCACAGATACACCTGATCATGGAAAATGGGGTAAAATCCAACGGAAGGAGGGAGGGTAAGAAGGAAAAATGTACCTGGGACCTCCTACAAGGGAAAAAGAGACTGATGTAGGGCTCCTAAAGCAACAGTGCCATCTGCCGCATATTCCCCTACGGAAGGAAGCTGACTTTAGCAATCTCTTGCTCTGCTGCAGTGACAGCAGCAAATCTGAAATCCCCCATGTAGCACTGACCTGAGGAGAGAAGGATCAAACCCAGCCTTTCCTCTGGTCAAATCTTTGTACTCAAATGTGCATACAGGCCTCCTAAAAATAATTTCTGGAGTGGCTTTATTAAAGATGTTGCCTGTTTAAAAAAAACGGAAGATCATTCCTCTTGGTATAGCAGGATCCTGTGCTCAGATCACAGAATCACAGAATCACAGAATCACAGAATCACCGGGTTGGAAGAGACCCACTGGATCATCGAGTCCAACCACTCCCACAAAACACTAAACCATGTCCCTCAGGACCTCATCTACCCGTAACTTAAACACCTCCAGGGAAGGCGAATCAACCACCTCCCTGGGCAGCATATTCCAGTGCCTAATGAC